>JAVQJG010125414.1:0-21987 GCA_036024015.1 Craterocephalus amniculus | reverse complement strand
CTTAACGTTTTTAACTGTCTGCTGCATGATGTTTTGTTGTATGTTTTAACTGATTTTAATTGTCTTTTGTGAGGTGACCTTGGGTCTTGAAAGGCGCCTTTGAAATAAAATTTATTATTATTATTATTATAAAGCCGTCATTTTGTACACATTTGTTTCCGGTTGTTGTCGGCAACAGTGTCCATTGGACGTCTATCAACAAATAAGAACAATAAGTTAAATTAGAACATAACTTTGCTGCCTAGGGCATTTTATGGCAGCAAAAACGAAAAATGTGTTTTGTCATTTTTAGTTTTGAAGGTTTATAACTAAAGACTAAAGCTATAACTAAAGGCATTAGCTTTTCCTCTTGCATGCATTTAAAAAATAAATTATTTTATGTATTAAAAACTGCTCCTCTGCTACACGGTCACAACTCACAGAGACAACTGAATATAAAGTTGTCATAATATCATTAATAAAGTAACATGGTGTGTTGGTAGAAACTGAGGAAAGGCCTGTCATAGATTATTGTGTATCGCCTCAGTTGTAAGTGCAAAAGTAACTGCAATATCATTGTACACCATTTGTAATTTAACTGTGAGCAATGTCAGCCACAGGAGAATATCTTCCTGAAAGCTCTCTGTCGCCCTCTTGTGTCATGCAGATGGTTGATGAACTGGTGGGGCAGCAGGAAGGCACGAAGCCATCCAGAGACTTTGTACAGCCGTTGGGAGCAGGATCACGACCTGCAGGGCTTCGGTCAACTGGGCCTCTTCTACGAGTACCTGGAAATGGGTAAGAAACCAGCAAATTATCAACTCATTATTCACAGAGAGAATAGAACTAAACAAAAAGTTTAGTGGTTTAGTGGACCATCTTAGCCCTTATCGAGGAGTTGAATTTGAGTCGGGACCAAGCCAAGACCTTAATCAGAGGAAAATGTTATGAAAACTTTCTGTTGCTATTAAACTATAAATTTATCACTGATAGGTTAATAAATAGATGACTCCTGCAGGTGATGCTCTTTGCATTTTACATCCCATCATCCCCCCTCTCTGTGTCCCAGTGATCCAGTTTGGTTTCATCACACTATTTGTGGCCTCCTTCCCTTTGGCGCCCCTCTTGGCACTCATCAACAACATCATTGAGGTCAGAGTGGACGCCTGGAAGCTCACCACTCAGTTCAGGCGTCCCGTGGCAGCTAAGGCTCACAGCATCGGAGCGTGGGAGGAAATCCTCAACGGCGTGGCTGTACTCTCTGTCGTCACAAATGTGAGTGCTGGACTTGGCCAAAGAGTCTTTACCAGATTTTGCTAATCCAACCAAGAATGTTTTTTTTCCCTCTCTTGTAGGCGTTCATTGTGGCCTTCACCTCTGATATGATGCCCCGGCTGGTGTACATGTATGCCTACCAGCCGCAGGGTGAGATGAATATGAAAGGTTACATAGACAACAGCTTGTCTGTGTTTAATATCTCTGAGTTCAAGGAGTCCAACAAACCAGACGAGGGGGAGGAACCTCCCTGGTTCAACAGCTCCATCACCACCTGCAGGTAAGATTGCACGACTTTCTGTAGGAAATATTTCCACTTTTATGTTATATCTGTAATGGAAAATACTCATTGACCTTCTACTTAAAAAAAATAAAGAGCACAGAAACACTGCCATGTGGAAATACTGCATTACAGAAGTCATTGCACCATGTCCTGTAGGATTTCATCCTCCTCTGCACAAGCAGTATTTATAATGACAATCAACAATCTCTGCCCTGCATTTGGTTGAAATATCTTGTTTGTTTGCTCTTCCTCTGCAGGTATCGTGATTACCGCTACCCTCCTGGACATGAGAAGCAGTACTCCCACACTATGCAGTTCTGGCATATTCTGGCTGCCAAGTTGGCTTTCATCATCATAATGGAGGTAAATCCAGGCCTCAGTCCATCACCAACACTAACCCACATATAAACTGAGTCACACAACAATCAGCTAACATTATGAGCACTGACAGGTGAAGTGAGTAACACCATTCATCTTGGTACGGTGCTGTTTTACCGAGAAAACCTTTGTCCAGGCATTAACATGGTAGTTAGTTTGACACTTGCCACCTACATAAACCTTTCTGTATACCAGCCCCACTCATCCAGCCTGACAGCACTGGGCCCTGCAAACACTAGTTAGTTTCAAACTGCACAACAAAGACAACAAATTATTGTTCACTTAGCCTTTTAACTCCCCAGATGTCAATCTTTGGGGATCTAATGGCATATGTGGAAAGCAGGGCCAGTCCGGAAAAACACAACAATCCACTGGGGCCAAAATGCACAAAAGACTTTTCACTGTTGATGAAGTTCTTTCTCTACTATTTTCCTTTCAGTATGCAAAATAGAGGAGTAAATTCACTGCATCATAAACTACAATAGTCACAGACAAACCTGATACAAATATTCAAATAAGCAGTACATGTCAAATAAGACACCAACCCTAGTTGTTGCGTTTAGGTTTTTGTTGGAGTGGTTAGTTGGGCCCAGACTTTTGATTTAGCATTTCTAGTAGACAGATGTTTCTACATTTCTTGTTCTCTTGGTTTTAGTTGGCAACTTTGTGTTATATCCTCTTTACCATTCATGCAGGGCTGTGTGATATGAATCAATGTTCATATCTTGATATTTTTTTCCTTAATCACATTATTTGATATATATCTATATATCAACTTTTTTGGCAAGTAAACAGACGGTTCAAATTCACAGCATAAATGTGCTAAATGCACAGTGTTCTAAATGCACATTTATGAAGAACCAGAAACACATGTGCATTAAAATATTTGACTGAAATTAAAATATGAGTATTAGAATAGTAAAAAAATACTTTATAATGATCATAACTCAAATAAACAATGTTCTGTCATTCTATATCTTGTGTGACAAAGTCTGAAAAACTCTGTATAATGCACAGCCCTACTTTCATGGCTTTACCTCTTTACCTTTTCATTATTGTTATTCTTCCAGTTTTCACACAACAGAAACTGGTAACTGTGAATTACCTTCTTCTACAGCTGCAGTTTAAGTCAACCACTTGCATCTTCTTCCTCCACAGCATGTTGTTTTCCTAGTCAAGTACTTTGTGGCTTGGTTGATTCCGGATGTTCCCAGTGATGTGAGGGCTCGGGTCAAACGGGAACGCTACCTGGTTCAGGAATATCTGCACAACTATGAAGTGGAGAAGCTGAAGAACCAACTCAGCCAACAAAGCAAGCAAGAGTGCACCTGCACGCCGATGATCTATCCATCGTTACCCAAACACGAGGTTCTGTCAGAGTGTCTCTAGCCCAACGAGCTGCTGGTCAGTGAGCCAGAGATGGTGATGTAGCTCTCCCCGCTTGTACGTTCTGACCACCACGTTGCTGAATTCCCTGTGTTTTGGTTAAGAGGTAGTTTTAATCACTTCACAGCCATCCTTCCTCTATTTACCTGCTGACAGTGGAAAAGCACAGATAGGAAAGACCAAGTCTGCGTGCATGCGTGCTGACACTTTGAGACACTTGAAATTGGATGTTTTTCTCATATTTATGGCTTTTCTGTCTCTCGTGTTGTAATTGTGAAAATGAAGGAAATCAAAAAATGCTGTAATGAAAGAGGTTATCTTTTTAAGTGCCACTATAAGTAACCAAAAACTTGATGCCTTAATATATCACCAACTTCTCTTTGGTTCTGTGAGTCAGATGACACTTTTTTGTACTCATGGACAGACAGACAGGGTTCTTGTGTCATGTGTATATTTATGTTCGCCTCTAATTTTCACTTTTAACAGTTACTTAAAAATGTGAACAACTGGTCATTTCTCTGCATTGACATCACCTCACAGACGTGAAACCCAATTATCAAATTGCTAGCCACTAAAAAATTGCTAGTTTTAGTGGCTCTTGCAAAATCTGGACTTGTTTTTGATTTAATCTCACAACCACCTGTCAGTTCTTCCAGTCTGCAGCCTGACATGTGAAGTAGCTTTTTCTCAAAAAATAAAAATCTGTGCTATTATTACTGTGAGCAAGGACAGATTTCGTCCTGCAATGGCCAGTTGTTCAGCAGCAGAAGCAGCAGGTGGTATTGATAGTGTGCCTGGAGAGGAGAGAGCTCTGACAGTTCATCTTTTTTTTAATGTACCCATGTTAGCCTGCACGTCCCAGCTGATGATTACCCGCTCCAGCCTGCTGAACTATGTTTGCTCCATCACACTAAGCACTTCAGTCATCACCTTCCGCAGCTGTTGTGCTTCTGGTTTCTAGGCTGTGGGTGTAGAGAAGGAAAGATAGACATTCTTTAGATTTTTTGCACAAAGCACTTAAAGACACATGACTACCAATGCGTCAAGACGTCAAACTAGTTGTTTATATGACGCTATGCATTCATAATCAGTGTTTGGAAGCTGTACAGTGGGATGATAACTATTCTCACTTTGATGCTTGTATGAAGGTTTTTTTGTTTACATGTCAAAAAGATCAGAAGCAGCCTGTGATTGAATACATTTTGATGGAGCTTTTATAAATATATATATGCATTTGATTGCCTGCAAAAAAAATGTAATAGGTATGTTACTCAGAGATTTAAATTCTATTTATGTTAGCAGACTGTGCTACAGACAAACATTTAAATCTGTTTGAGGTGTTTAGATGTGACCATGTTCCGGTTTGCCTTACCTGTGCCCTGTGCTCGGCTAAACTCATGCTCACTGATGCCTTAACACATTTTATTTTTTAAATCGCGAGTTCTTTTGAATTTATTTTGATCTTATCTATGCTCTTTTGTTTATCTTTATTAATTAAATTCTCATTTTGTAAAAGTTAAGGCAAAATGAAGGAATCAGTTTACTGTTTGGTCAAAAAAAAGTTTATGTGTATTGTTATTCTTCTTATACTCTAATATGTAATGTTACATAGTTAAATATCTTAATAAAGTACCAGTTTAACTTGTGCTGTTGTGTGACATGTTTGGACTGGTCCTGAGTGCTGTAGATTTTCAGCTCTGTGTCTTGATAAAATGAGAGTTCTTCACAGAACAGATGGCCAAAGAGACTCCTTATAACTATTCAGTGTTTGTTTTTTTTCACACTGGTGGGTGTGTTTTACACCCAAATATGCTGGCAGGCTTGTCTGGCTTGGCAACAGCACAGAAAAACTGTGACAAAGAAATGGGCAACACTTAGGTTCAGGTAGTTTTTATGGGTTTACTGTGATTTAGAACATGATACTATCATTTAAACATGAATTTATGTTTTATATGGAAGGTGATCAATATGTATCGATATATTATAACGATGATTTTTTTAAAATATGTTTCCTCCTCTTTTCATCTTGTAACCATATGAAACGTGATGCTTGAATAAACAGATGACATATAACTGGCGCTAGATGTCAAAACTACATGTTCCTTCTCAACCTGACCTCGGCTGACACTTCCTGGCTGATTACTATGCTTTTCCACATCCAATACCATCTGGTTTGGTACAGTGGAAGCTGCCCCTGAGGCTGTGATAATATTCTCCAACAGCTAATTCTACATCAGCATATTCTCCATCTATACCTGGCCATTGTTCTCTCACTCCGCCCCTTGGTGCTCCAGGACATGTGGAGGACCTGTCTGCTGTGCGTAATGACCACTCCGCTCTGGTCCTGAACTAAACTGAGCTGTAGCACCGTTAGAAGTCTAGTGTTTGCACAATGCTAGATGAGACCATGGAGAGAATCCATTTCTTTCACTTATACTCCATAACTGGCCTCCTTCTCCTTTTCTGCTACCGAAGCTGCGATGAGAACAGGGTGCTCCTGCTGACACGAAATGCGGAAACGTGCACCTGCGTTCCCTGAAGAGGACAGGCTACTTTTACACCTCTGTTTGTTCACAGATCCGTCTTTGGCTTTGGAGATGTGCTTCTCCACCCTCATCGCCTGCAAGAACCCTCTCTTCTACTCGTTGATAATAGGCTGCCAATTCAGTGATGTTTTTATTAAGTGTTTTGCTGTCATGTTCTCAATATCTAGGACAAGCAGGCGGCGTCACTGAAACACACTCGACTGATGATGGAAGGAAAAGGCAGGTGTGTTTTAATGACCCACCTGAGTGCACAATTTCACCGGAAATGCAAATATATAGCTTATGTTCATTGAACTGCACGGAAAAGATATTCTTCGTTTTTATTCAATTGAGAGAAACATAATAAATGCTTTCTACAAACCAGATATCCAGTTTCATTTATGTTGCATCATCTAAAATACCAGCTGTGACTGCTCTATCATCCCTACACAACACTGCCTCTGCGAGGTAGGTTACATACTGTACTTTTTGGTTTTGTTCCACATGAACAGCAAAGACGTTCTTTGAAGGATGGGAGTGGGCTATTGAATTTCCCACTTCTGTAAGTCAAAATTATATATGTTGGCTATCTAGTTTAATCTCCGAAATTATAAAAATCTGTTAACGCTACAGGTCTATCCACGCCCTATGAAATAACATGGTCTAAGCAGGCATGTATGCATTTGCAGTGAGTGAATAATAGCTCTCGGGGTCTGTGGCTACTCATCCGAAAATGAATTTCAGTTCACTTACGTATCAGTAAAGGTGACTGGTTGAGCAATTAGTCCCATTCACAGATTTTCAAGTTGTAATTGAATTAGAGGAGAGGAGCCGTGTATGGGAGCGGAAGGGGAGGAGGGGCGCTGCACGGAGCAGCTGACAGGTACACGAGCTGCTCGCTGTCCGCGGTGCTGAAAGCTCGTCCGGCTGCTGCCACACCGGAGATACCTCAGGTTAGACCGGAGCTCCTAACCTCCACCAGCTCATCACGTAGCCACCACTTTGATCTTTGAAAAAGAAAAAAAGAAAAAGAAACACTCTACCCAATCGTTTCCATATCTGTGTTGCTGGTTTTCTTATCGTTGACTGGATCTTAAAATGGCACTGCGTGGATTAACATTGCGCAAGGCAGAAGCGGAGTTATTTGACTGCTGTTTTGTGACTGTGAAATCAGCTCTTTCAGACTGAGCGTGTTTCCCTCTCTTTCTCCATTTTCTGGCTCCTTTCTCTGGACATCCGGACATTTTCTGCAAAAGGGAAAGAGGCGCAATGCTTGGATTAATATTTTAACAATATGCTCTTTAATGTTGCACTTCCATTTCTTATAGTATAGGATTGAAAAAAAAGATCATTTGGACATGGAGCCAGGCAAAGAGAAAGCTCTCCCTACCACCAAAGAAGGGCTTAAACAAATCGCAGGAAAGGCCCTGGGTGGTCTGTACAGGTAAGAAAGAGCAAAAGATCAATCATGCATTTGTTGTAAGCACAAATTTAGGTAAATTCTGATTAATTCACGTAGAAAATATGCGAATGTTAAAACGACATGTCAAACGTACACTAAATATGCTTTTTTTCCCAGCAAAATTGTTTAATCAAATTTCATCTTTAAAGCACGAATCACGTAGGGAATGCTGAAAGCAGAGTCGTGTGGCCCAAATATTTAAGGATCAGATATTTCCCTGGAGGATAGTACCCTCCACCAGCAGCTGTGGGTGTTTTTAAATAATTAATGAAACAGAACGAGTCGTGACACAAGGTCGGGGGATATCTATTACCTTATGTATCCATCTGTACTAATTCAAGATCGATGAGCTTCATATTAGTTGACGTACTATATTTTAATAACCATGAGAATCCACAATGATAGACCTACACAAAATGTAGTCCGAATGAAAACTGACTGGCCCATCAGTTCAGATTTACTCTAATGGAGCTGGTTGTAACAGGAACAACTGCTTGGATGTGTAAATCTTGAATATTTGACTTTTTAACTGGAAACATCAATAAAAAATTATTGTGTTTTAACAAAAATGTGAAAAATAATTTATTTTAAATTAAAACCAATACATGGAGCTTTTTTACATATATTACTTGACCCTTTGTGCAATCACAAGTTATGTTCGTCCGGTTTTAAGGCACGCAATTGGTTTAAATTGTTTATTTCGAAGCTGTAATAGAAACGTGACTAAAACCCGTAAAGGAAGAAAAAAAAAAATGGATGCATTTTGAGCAGTAGCAGGCCTGATGGGTCCTGTGCGGCCTCACATTTTAGCATGTAAAAATTAAGATTTCGGTACAGACATTAAACATAAATATATATAAAAGCATAATTCCAGCAGCATGTTGACGCGAGCTTATAAAAAAACAGAAAGGTAAAAATGAACCCCAGCCGACAGTGATGCTGATAACACTGCAATGCGGTATGAGGGTCACCCTTTTCTTCCGTTCACTTTCTTTCCCAGGAAGAAACGAAAATAAACGACATTTAGATTTTTGAACACTGTGCAGGCTTTTAAGGGCCCGGGATGGTTATCATTAAGGCCTGTTGTAGAGAAGGCACAATATAAAACTGGGACAACGGATTTAAACAGCCTTTCAAGGTGCGGGTAGAGAATTTTTGAACAGATTAATAATTTTTGCCTTCAAAAATAAAAATTAGGTTTCCGACAGCAAATCCATGTTTTTGTGTGTGGGGGGGGGGTAGGAAAAAAGGCTCTTAATGTTTGATTTAACATCCAAGTCGACTGTATGTAACCTAAAAAAGAGTAGGCCTATGTTATATAATCGGCTTGTGGTGCAGGAGGCTTGAAAGGCGACAGCAGACAGGTGAGGCGATCGAGCTGACGGAGGATGGGAGACCCAGGGCGGACCAGGAGCGGAAGGCTCCCCTGTGTGACTGCACGTGCTTCGGGCTGCCGCGCAGATACATCATCGCTGTGCTGAGCGGGCTCGGCTTCTGCATCTCTTTCGGTATCCGGTGTAACTTGGGTGTGGCCATCGTCAGCATGGTCAATAACAGCACAATCCATCAAAACGGGAAGATCATCATCACAGAGGTGCCTGTAAACTCCGCCTCCCTCCACGCAGGGACCCCCTTGTCTGATAGGTGATGTGGGCCAGGGCCAGTAAACCAATAGATTGTCTGTGGTTAGATACCAGCTATAAAAAGAGTGATTTTCAAGGGAAAAAAGTAAAATAAAATAAAATGAGGGTTCAATGTTTTTTTTTCCATTCAATTTGAAACAAAAAGAGACAAATACAAATTGTATTTTTTTTTTCGTTTCTGTTCATTAAAGTTTGCATTTTCTTAAAAATTTCGATCATTTTCGTTACTGATTACCCATAAATCATCGAAGAATCTAATCATAGAGGCTGTTTGCACCCAATTACCAACGTACATTTAGAAATTATGCTTTTTTTTTCATTTACAATAACGTATGTTTTTTAAACAATTGTGTTTTTTTTCGTCTGAAAGAAAGCGAAATTCAACTGGGACCCAGAGACTGTGGGGATGATTCATGGCTCCTTCTTCTGGGGCTACATAGTAACTCAGATTCCAGGAGGGTATATCTCCTCAAGACTGGCTGCAAACAGGTAAATCACCCGATGATTTATAAAAAACAACGTGAGTGGAGTATTCAGAAATAAGATATAGTCTAGTCGATTTTTAAGAAGAAAAAAGATTTTCCACTGAACTGAAAGTATATGCTTGTACCCGTCAGTCATACGAAGAAACCAGCTGATGACCTGGGGATTTGGTTGATGCCCGCCAGGCGTGCCTCCTCATGTTAATGAGCTCCCGTGGGACCACCGTGTCTAATCCTTTATGTTGAAAGGCATGGCAAACGTACCAGCCAAAGCCTTGTGTGAAATAAGGTTTTAAGTAGGGGTTCAATGTACTGTAGAGCATCACGTCACCGATTAGTCAGCAAGAATTAGACAAAGGAAGGGAGTAAACCTGCAACTTAGACCAAAAACGGAAGAAATAGTTATAAAAATCTCTTAAAAGACAAAAAAAAATCAAATCTGCTTGGATTAGTAAAATCGACATTATAAGGTCCTATTTTAACACGTTTGCTGTTAAAATGTTCATTCAAAATGGAAGTCTGATAAGGATGTAAATCATCCAAGGGCTTTATCGTGCCAAGTATCATCTGAGCCACTGACGCCTTCTGTTGTGATCAGTCCTGTCCTCACTGCCTTGGAAACTGAGCAACTGCTTGATATATGTGTGCATGAAAGTGTGCAGCAGCCAATTAGGAGTGGTTTATATTCATCCCGAGTTTATTCTTGTTGTAAATGCATTCAAAGCTGTTCAATATTTTCCTTCTGGATAAGATGATGAGTTTGTCCTGATAATAATCTGACACCCCATTTACATTGTTTATCCAGAGTTTTCGGGGCTGCCATCGTGCTGACTTCCACCCTGAACATGTTTATTCCCTCTGCTGCCCGTACGCACTATGGATGTGTCATCTTTGTGAGGATATTACAAGGCTTGGTGGAGGTACTGATATATACAGTTTGCACATCAGGTTTCAACATTTAAAAGGCTCCAAAATGATGCTTCTTTGTCAAGCCCAAAGCTGTATTCAACCCATGATGAAATTGTCCCCACATTGTAACCACATTTTACACAAATCGTCTGTCCACAATGAACCTTTCTGCTTTCTGTTTGAGTTTACTGGAAAATGAGCCCCATTATGAACGAGCTCCATTTATCATACTGTACACAGATTCATCAACAATCGACATGAAACCTTGAATAGCAGGGCCTGTGTGTGTCGGTTTGCTTGGCTGAAGCAGCCCCATGTTCACACAAAATAGACTGAACAAAGGAGATAAAAACCACTTGATGGAGGCGGCTCCCATAGCGCAAGAAGGGCTGTCATTTCAGGGAGAGGGATGCTATTATCAGACTGAAGGTCAACCTCTTTTGTTATTTTGTTTAGCTGCATACTGTCATTTCAATAGTCGCTCATGACCATTGAGAGAAAGAGCTGTGTGTTTTTCTGCACCACAACTTATTACTACAAATTAAGCATTAGCATTTCAGGGTGTCTCCCACTGCAAGCCCCAGCAATTTGTGTCTATCAATAGTTGATTGTATGCCACTTAGTGTTTAATGAAGATTTAATAGGAGCAATTTAGATTTATTTTTTTCTCGCGAAGCGAGGAGTCAGCTTGAATTTGCACTGACTCACACCTGAGCCATTAGTCTCTATTAGAAAGATCAGCTCCAATGCATGTCAGCCTGTTTGTTATTAACTACTATTTGTCCAGTACATTTTTGACAAATTATAAGAGACTGCATCAGTCAAGCAGTGAAGCATCGAGTCAAAGTGTGAAACTGAAACACCTTTTGTCCAATGAAATGATCCTTGTCAGATACTACTGTGACTGCAATGTGTTTGTCACTGCGTAGGGAGTGACTTACCCAGCCTGCCATGGAATCTGGAGTAAATGGGCTCCACCGCTGGAAAGAAGTCGTCTGGCAACCCTCTCTTTTTGTGGTACGAAATATACACTCGTGGTGTGGTTTCTGAGGAAGAGCAAGATCGGCTCATTAGTGTCAGAAGGATTTTATTTTCACATCACTCCACACGCTAAAATACAGGTTTACAATTACACAATATTGCTCACTGAAATGTCTGGCTGACCACATTTGTGAGTAACACAGTGGGACAACACCGTCAGGATAAACAGGCGGGATCACATTCTGCTTAGTCATGATAATGTGTCTTGTACAGGATCCTATGCTGGTGCAGTGATAGCCATGCCGTTAGCGGGGGTCCTGGTGCAGTACACAGGATGGTCATCAGTCTTCTATGTGTATGGTGAGTGCTGCTCTAAATGTACCTTAAAGAGAGACACAATAAGTCATATATGATGAAAAATAGGTGATATTTGATGCCACAAGCAATGCATTTTTGAGCTGTGATGCTCACAGTGTTAAACAATCTGTGGTTAGATAGTGTGTAGCGGATAAATCAGCATCAGTTTGCATCTTTTTTCCATCCTTTCACATGTCTAGCGCCAATAAAATACTCCTATATTCCCAAATATAATGGAAAAAGATCCCCAACAGGATTTATTGACATGATTTGATGGGACTCTTGTCTGTAAAACTAACATGGTTTCTTTTTTCTCTTGTGTGTTGGTTAGGGTCCTTTGGCATATTTTGGTACATGTTTTGGATTTTGGTGTCATATGAGAGCCCAGCAGAGCACCCCACCATCAGCGAAGAGGAGCGTCGTTACATTGAAGAGAGCATTGGCGAAAGTGCCCAGCTGATGGGAGCGATGGAAGTGAGTTCCCATTCTGTGTGTGCCTTGGCTTGTAACACTAGGAAAAGGTGCTGTACACACAGCTAATTGTCCGTTTGTCACACGTTTTTCACAGAAATTCAAGACCCCCTGGAGGAAATTTTTCTCCTCTATGCCCGTCTATGCAATTATTGTGGCCAATTTCTGCAGAAGCTGGACCTTTTATCTGCTTCTCATCAGTCAGCCTGCTTACTTTGAAGAGGTTTTTGGCTTTGAGATAAGTAAGGTAAATGAATAGACACCTCACGGTTCCTATTTTTGTCCTGAAAATGCCTTCGAATGTGAGCTTCAGTGAAACACCATCCAAGCATTCACAGTTTTTTAGCTGCCTGTAAAATCACTTGAAGTAGGTACTTGTGTTTTTGCAATTTACAAATACAGTTGATGTATATTTCTAATACAACATGTGCTCCCGCTTTATTACACCTGTATTACACCTCTACTCGTAAAGGAAGGGCCAAATTTGGTTAGATTGTAGGTTAGACATGTCATCCAGGCAGCAGAATACCTACAGCCAATCCCAAACAGTTATGATCTCTGGCTTCTAGTGAGAGGATTAACCATGACTCAAGCTACGCTGACAGGTGCAATTCAGGATCCAGATGAGATTCTGCTGTTACTGAGCTGAATTATTACTCTGTGGAGTCAGAGGTGGAAAAACTTGATTGAAAGGGACATTGTTCTCAGTCTGTTATGACATTTTCTTTGTGGCTGTCACAGTTCAGCTTCAGACAAGTGTTTGATGATTTCTCAGGTCGGAGCGCTCTCAGCTCTCCCTCACTTGGTGATGACCATCATCGTGCCTTTAGGAGGCCAGTTAGCGGACTACCTGCGCAGCAACAACATCATGTCTACCACTATGGTCCGCAAAATCATGAACTGTGGAGGTAAGGCCTTAATCATCACACTGCTGCATGTTCCGAATGATAAGAGCATTTCTCATCCGGTAATTGTTGTCGTGCTATTTTCAGGGTTTGGCATGGAGGCGACTCTCTTGTTGGTGGTCGGTTACTCTCACAGTAAAGGTGTGGCCATCTCTTTCCTGGTCCTGGCAGTGGGCTTCAGTGGTTTTGCAATATCGGGTGAGGCTTAAAACCATGGATTCTTGTTAGAATATCCAGTGCATATATGGTGCTCCAAGCTAAGAAACTTTACTCGTTTTGCTGCAGGTTTCAATGTGAACCATCTAGACATCGCTCCTCGCTATGCTAGTATTCTCATGGGGATTTCCAACGGCGTTGGTACTTTATCCGGCATGGTCTGCCCACTCATAGTGGGGGCAATGACGAAGAACAAGGTGAGTCTTTCCCAGTGGGAATGTTAGAATAATACAGATGGATTTTTTAAAGTTGCTAAAAACTTGAAGATGTTGAAGATTTCACATTAAGTCGTTGTTTAGGTGTTATAAGTATGAGTGATAGGAGCATGTAAACCTCTGGGATTATCAGATTACTTGAAATCAAATAAGATGTTTCAGTTAATGAGATGACAATCCGGTGTGGGTTGGTGACCATATTCATTTAACTGAAGAAAACAGAGATGTGCCATTAAAGCTGAACTTTAAGGCATGTTTGCTAATAGCTTGTTATGAGCTAAACAAGGGAGTTTTCTGAGGAGCTCATAAAAAATCCTGTGGATGCTCGTCTATGAAGAGCTCAGATTTGACCAAGTTAGAGTCAAGAGACGACATAGCCAAATTGAGAAAAATACCGTTACCTTCTCCAGGTGTGGTCATGTGACCATCATTAAACTATTAAATATGCTGACAGGCTAAATCCTAAGGAAGTAAAGGCCCCTCTTGTTCACTTGTTTTCCAAAAACAAGATTCCTGCCAGGACAAAGTTTTGTAAGATGACATAAACAGACCAGAAGGATGTTAGAGAAATAGATGAGACCAAAATATATATTTATTGTTTTAGAAAAAACAAACATAAAAACAAACTTTGATGAGAGGACTTTGTCCTATCTGTGAAACATGAAAGACATTGGCTTTAAAACAATCGAAATAACTATGTTAATAAAAGCAGTTACATAAAAGAAAGAAAAAGTCACAACTTTCCTGTGTTTGTGAGCCTCCGTATCAGAACAACTAAAAGTCAATGATCTGTAGATCTGAGTGATTTAGAAGGTATGGTTGTAGGATGTCTAAAGATACAAGGAGGTCAGACCAGTGATTGTCTCAAAAGTAATTAAGAAACCCAAACCTTAAAATCAATCCTACAAATGTACCCTAAATAAGTGAAGGGAGGCCAGTTCATATGTACATGCTTTTACAAAATATGGATCAGCCATAAGAGGGAGGCTTGGCTAACATTACTGTTGAAGGCATTATAGCTGTTCACGGGACAAAAGTGGGAATAACGCTTTCAAAATGACAGAACAATTAAAAGGATTTGACCTCAGACAGAAGCCTGTTTAAAGAAAATACTGAACCATTGAATTCATCTGTCTTGTAATTTAAACTAGTATCAAATATCACACCCAGTTCCCATGTTCAACTGTATTCACGTTAGTTTTCATGTAAGGCTTTTGACATCATGTCGCCCAGATCCATATGAAAAGCACTGCAGCCCTGCTTACACTTCGCTGCAGCAAACATCATCTACCCAAGAAGTGTGAAGACACTTCTTGGGTGTTTTGTTATGATTACGTCAAACCCCTGACCTTAATCAAAATGTAAATGTATGGAAGGAAGTGAACTATGATGTTAACGTGAAGAAGCCAACTGACAGCAGATCTGAAACTGTGCTGCACAGATGGGCGGGTGGACATTTGTTCAAACTAAACTGGAGCATTAAGCTAAAGTAAGATACTGGAAGTGATTCATACTCTTGCTACATTGTGTTTTACATTCCCAAATGAATAAATCATCACAGACTGTATTTTTGTCTCACTTTTCTGATTCTTTTGTCTTTGTCTTCCTCTACAACTAATGTGAAAGTCTGATAAGGTTTTTTTTTTCAAAATTATGAAGGAATGTGGAAAATTATAACCTGACTTTCAAGCCCGAGTTAATGCGATGAAGTTTTTACAAGGTCCCTGAGTCTGACTTCCACTCTTTCTGTTCCTAGACCCGGGAAGAATGGCAGTATGTCTTCCTCATTGCCTCCCTTGTGCATTACGGAGGAGTGGTGTTCTATGGAATCTTTGCATCTGGGGAAAAGCAGCCATGGGCAGACCCTGAAGAAACCAGCGAAGAAAAATGTGGCTTTATAGATGAAGATGAGCTGGCAGAGGAGACAGGCGACATCACTCAGAGTTACGGAGCGATGGGCGGTCCGGCTAAAAGCTATGGAGCCACAGCACAGCTCAATGGCGGGTGGGTACAGGACTGGGATAAGACGGAGGAATACGTTCAGGAGCCAGCGGGAAAGATGTATGCCCAGCGTGGCTATTCTTAAACCATGCAGTTGTGGTGAGTCTGCTGAAACAAAAAACAAACAAAAAAAAAGACTCCTCCACAGATTGCACAAATAAGCATTATATCAGATATTTAAAATCCATTCTGTGTGTTCAAGTAGTTTCAAATGAAAATGTAAAGAAAAATGAAATGCAATGCAGAACAATCCTCATTAGATTCTTGTGTTTTTCATCGCATACCGTAGGGCTTCACTATACTTACAGACAATAACTGCAAAGAAAACTCCAGAGATGCAGTCTGCTTGAGCGCCCGAACCTCATTGATCTACTTGAACAACATGAGCCAGATAATACTGCATTTGACCATCATGTAGGGTCTTTTTCTTGACATACCACTCTGATTGCACTGAAACTCTTAAGTGTTCTAAAAAACAAGATTCTATTCTGTTTCTCAAATGTGTTTTATGTACTGTATATACCTGTATACTGTTTCTGTGAGACTATAGTGGATTTTGGGTCGTTGATCTGTGTTAACATTAATATAAAAGGCCATATTTTTCATGGACAGTACCTCTTCAGGGAGATGTCTGCTTGCAAAAAAGGTCTTCTTCTTCTCAAGAGAAGCCTACAATAACATTATAAGACAAAAATAGCGTGAGTGAAATTGAACCGTAGAGTTTTAGTGTGTGTTTGTTGCATGAATTTGCTCAGATTAATGTTTCAGATACAGCCGCCTCACAGTCACTGATAGTCCTCATTCAGCCAACTGCTTTCTTCTTAGATAAGTGTCTTCTGCCATTATGCCAATAAGATAAGTTTTCATTAACAGGTTCGGGTTGAAATGTGAGACAAATAAAAATATATAAATACTGAAAAAAAGAATTTTGAGGGCAACCACGCAGAAGACATTGTTTATTGATGTTCGGTGTGCACTGCAATAAATTCTCTGTACCAGCTGACCACCCATCAACATTCTGTTCTGTAATGTAAAAATAGCTTGCTGTATCTAACTGTACTTGTTTTGGAGTCATGTGATGATCAACATTTAGGTGTGTGTTTTTAACAATTTCCTAGTGTCTGGAGAATCCAGCTTTAGTGCTCATGATGCCGGAGATGTTGTTGCAATTTGACGGCGAGGAATCCAACTAAGTAGTTGGTGATCTCTTAGCGTTCCTTGGTCGTGGTCATGGCCACTACGAGTACTTTACCGACACATTGATATTGTCACCTTTGAGTGCACCACATGAATTCATAGATGGCTCTTCCGCTTGACTTAATTTGCTGTTTAAACACTTTTCTTCATTTGCTGTATGAAATCTGCAAGGATGTTTAAAATATATGAATATTTAAGAATGTTTATGATGACCAAAAGATGCTATTAAGGCTTTGTGCCTGAAGTTTATGTAAACAGATAATTGTGATTTTATGGCTTCTAATATTGTGTTTAATGAAGAGGTATGTTGATGTCAAAAAGTGTTATAAAAGATAATCATATCATTTTATAAAAAAAGATGACCAAAAAGCCATATCTTGTCATTGTTATCTTGTTTTTTTTTGTGATTTATTGTTGTTCTCACAGACTGGGGAGAGACTATTTAACAATATAACAACCTTCTTCAAGCATCTCTTGCTCTCTCCATGTTTCTCATTAGGAAATCAATGGAAGAGGTGTTTGGAGAGCAGGACAGATTACTGGACCCACACCGCCCGACAAGAACAGTAATGTTAATGCAATTACAGTTTTCACCCTTACAAACCAGGACCACTTTGTCTTTGCAAAACGCTCAGATTTTAATATGCAGTGAAGAAGCTGCTGCTGAGGTGTCAGGTCAGAGTATAAAAGTGTGATGAAACCATTTCATTTCCACAGCAGCAGCTCACACTTTTATTTAAAGGAAAGCCCCAAAAAAACCTGTGAAAACATTCAGCGAGACTTTAAGGTGAAATATTAGAATAAGAGTTTTTTTTTTGTCTGAGCACATCTGAGGTCAACACTGTTTCGTGTTACACATTCAGTTATTGATCCAGCTCCCTCATCAAGTGACAAATCAATACTGTTTAACTCCAAAAGAAAATGATCCCGTAGAAAGTTTATATTAAAATGAAATGGAATTCATCTTAACAAAATATTCTGTAAACACAGGAATATTAAAAGGCATCAAGATGGAAATGAAACTGTTACTTAGGGTCAATAAAATATTAAGCTGCAAAGAGGGAAATGAACTGCAAAAACACTTACAGATTTTTCTGAATGTATTCAGTCCTCTTCATTCTTTGCATGCTCCTTCAGGTGACTACAGCTGACACCTTTACCATCAACCTGAACTCAGCAACCCTTAATTACAAGGCGGAAGCACATTGTCACTAGGTGTTTTTGGAATTCACTGGGGAAAAAGCGTTTTTTACCCCCAACTTGATAAAATTTTCAACTCTATTTATGGATTTCTCTAAAGTATGTTTTCTAATTTTTTTATCTGGGATGGATAAGTTGTTATTCATTAATTTATTTTTCATCATGTATTTAACTGAAAGGCTCTACTGGGAACAAACAAAGGAAATGACCACAGCATATAAATGCCACAGAGTGTGATGTTTGCTAATTTTAAGCACTGATTTACATAAAGAAGCAATAAACCATTTATAGACAGTCATTACAATTTTAGGTTTGAGACTGGGTCTCCAAAGGCTTTGGATATTTGGGTAGTTTATTTTATTCTTCCTGTTTGAAACTTTCAGGGTTAAATAAACAGAAAAAGAAAGTGTATGTTTACTGCCAATTTCACAGTTAATAGACCTTACATTTTATACACAGGTGTGTGTCTTCCTAGATGAAGTCTAATCAACCAAATTTATCACAGGCATATGTCGATGTAGATTAATCAAATCACGATAATTAGAGGAACAGCATGCAGCTAAACGTAGCATGAAGTGCCACAACAAAGGCTCAGAGAGATTTCGTGAATAAGAAGTTAGGATGTTTTAAGATATTTCCTAATTTTTCTCTCTGAAAAGAAGCTTATATGATGTATTTAAAGGTTAATGAGTAAAAGTGGATACTGTAAAATACATTAAAACCTACTTATGGAATAAAATGCACAAAAAATTTCAGATTCACAGAGAATATTGTTGGTACAAGAAGTTGAAAGTAATCAAGTACGATAAAATAAAGGAAGTTTCTAAGAATATGCTGCATGACCACCACATCCCTGGGAAACAGATAATAATCCATCACATGCCTCACTGAGCTTCTTAAAAGCACGATGGTGTGTTAGCATGGACTCTACAGATGTGATGACTCTCACTGCAGCTTTCAGCCTCTGCAGGTGTGAATGAGTCATGTGAAGCAGACGCTAAATATGAGAGCAGCGTATGAGCTTTCATTTAGAGTAACCACCTTCTTGAAAGACTTCATTAAACATAACGACAATCTGATTAAATGTGTAGGTTTCCCTTTGTGCGCTGATCGCAGTGAGAATTTGTACTCCAGCTGCAGCTTCTTGCATAAATAAACACGAAGCTCTGCAGCTCCTCTCCTGTTTAAGTGAAACGTAGATAGGAATGAAGCCTGTGTGGGTGGGTGGGGGGGTTAAAGTGTTGACCACTGGTTTTCTAAGCTTGATGGACAGTCTGACTGCAGCATCCTTCTCCTGTGTTGACTGATGGTTGGATCACAGGGAGCAGCTCCATGTCTGAATCATCCCCAGCAGCAGCGCTGACAGCAATTAGGATGAATCTGAGTTTCTCCTCTGATTATTGATCCAGCTGAGGAGGGAGGCCATTAACGGCTGACCGCCGCCTGCCTCTCAGTGCGCATGTTAATTTGACAGGAAACACAATTGTGTCACCGCTCGTGTGGAACATGTTTTCTCATGCCTAACCAGCCAGAGTGGTCATGGCTGTTAAACCTGTGACATGCCTGTTGGTAAATCAGCACAATCTGTCAACATTTAGAGGTGAAGCTCTCTCTTCACCCTGCCTGCAACCCTGACTCTTTATTTTTCTGCATCTCAGTCTTAGTCATTGCGAGGTTTGTCTGGTTGTGTAATCCGAGGACCAGTGAAGGGGGACTGAGGAATTGTGAGTCGGTGGGGCAGGTGCACTTTAGCTCCTCTGGGACTGTAATGGGATGAGGCCCAGCCAGAATGAGTGTTTGATGACGGGGTTGCACACTTCCCTTGAGACTTTGGCTGCATGCAATTATCCTCCTGATCCCTCCTCCAAATGTCCACAACATGCTTCTCTCACCGCTGCCTCAATTTCCTTTAATTTCCAATGTAAAATTCTGCTCCATTATATGTTAAAAGATCTAGTAATTATAACCCGACGCTTCACAGCAGCATTGAAGTAATTACTGTTTTATGACAACCTCCTGCATGACAACACACTGCTTCAGGGCAAATGAATTTACACACGCCGCCCTCCCCTCCCTTGATAATGGCTTTATTAATGGAGAGCCAGCCAGCCCAAATTGGTTTTACATAAAATAACATCATAAATCACTGCTTTCCATCCCTCTGCAACACATGTACAAAATAAAATAACTGTTTTAAAAACAGTGTTGTTTTCTAACTTCTTTGTTCTCTCTTTTTAATGTTTTGAAATGAGATTCTGCTGTGGATGCTCAGCCAACATGCAAAAAAAAAAAAAAGGGAAAAAATATCCTCCTTCTGTGATATGCAAATGCTGCCCAAATCTCCATCCTGCTCCGCTCCCAGTAACAATGAAGACTGTGTGCTATCAACACATTCATCTGCGCTTACTTCCCAGTCCACCTCAACATTTGTTAACACCGCTCTGGCTTTTAAATCACCCGCTGTGACAAAGTGGTGATGTTTTAGTGTTTTCAGAGCTGCAGAAAATAAGAACTTCATTAGCAGAAGGTTGTTGCATCCGTTTGTTTTTCCTCTACTAAACCTGTTTCCCTCGATTACATGTGATGTAATCTGTGCGAGATCTGGTTCCCCTCCCCCATATCAGATTGCACTGACACCTTCACACAAGCTCATATCACACTCACAGACAAAGGATGATAAGATTTAACATGATACTATAAGGGGTGGCAAAGAATTACAAGCACAGATAGATATCTGAATCAAACATTGATAAGATTATTAGAAGATTTTAGATTTTTTGCTTTGATCTTCTGCTCAGTATGTTTCTTTTGCCAAAAAAGCCGCCAGCTCATTGTTCCAGGATCAGGTTTGTTAAGTAATTAAACAACATTTATGCCATTGTAACAATTTATTTGAAGTACTGTTTTGTTTTTATTGAACTCTAAATCATCTACAGAACCCAGATGGTTTTATTTTTATATAATTTTCATTTAATTGGAGAACTTTAAACATAGATGTATTATTTGAATAGTTTCTCCTTTTTTATCAGAACTTCATGGACTAGAGAATATCTCCGACCTTTCCTAAAACCCTGCCACCTTCTGCAAACACAGCAGCTCCCTGCAGGGTCTGACAGGGCAGATTTTAGAAAGTCATCCAGTCAACAATGTGGCAAAATTCCCTGCAACATTTATCACAAATAAGTAGTAACACACATGTACATTAATCTTTCTTTCACAGTCCCAATTACAGCATTTCTGTGCCTCAGTACATGCTACATGATGATTATCTGCATACTGTGAGTGGGACACAGGTGTGCACAGGGTCCGTCTGCCCCAGTGATCAGTCACTGGGGCCACATAAGGGCCAAGCCGGGGCGGCTTAGGCACGTGCCGAGGGAGGGCTCTACCCCGCCGCACCCTCCCCCTCAGAGGACTCCCTATTCACACCACCAGATGGTGGCTGGATCTGAGTTTTAATGAATGTTATCCTTCATGACCCCTTAGGAGGCACAGAACAGCAGTTCCCCTCCTCAGCATGTCTGTCTGCAGTGTTTTAGCCCACGCTGACAGAGAACAATGACACTGGATGGAATATCAGCCAGAGGACTGAAATGTGGGAGGAGTAAAACCAATACGCTGCAGTTATTGTTTAACATCCATATAGGTGATTTTCTCGTTAGAGGTGGAATTTAATTGGACTGAAATGCTACACAACAAATGGATATGAGGATGTGTGGCTTTAAAAGTCCAGCAGTCTCACTGTGAAAATAGTCTGCAATGTAAAAACGATCTAAAATGTAAAAACACTTCTTTTCACTAACAAGAATAATGCTCCTATTTTCTTACTACTTTGCTGATGTGAGGATTTCCACATAAGTAGCCAAAATTTTTGTTTTGTAAATACAGATACCACAACTAAAAGATGATCTTGCCTTTCTTACAGGCTTCTGTGAGTCACACTGTAATACATCTGAGTCATCACCAAGGCTGCACACCCGCTCTACCAGTTATGTGTTGAGGCTGTGAAAGAGTGAGAATCTTAAGCTGTATTACAAACTCTCATTAGTATTTGGAATAAAATTTATTATAATAATTATAATATTCCCTTTATAATTGTTTTAAACATATTACAGAGAAATA
>JAVQJG010125412.1:0-18359 GCA_036024015.1 Craterocephalus amniculus | reverse complement strand
ATTTTTTAGACTTCTAAATTTGTGTTAATATCTGTCCAACACATTTTTAAAAAGTCGAAGGATAGTGTGTAATCATCATCGAGGAAGTAATGTGGTGG
This sequence comes from Craterocephalus amniculus, assembly GCA_036024015.1. Classification (NCBI taxonomy): domain Eukaryota; kingdom Metazoa; phylum Chordata; class Actinopteri; order Atheriniformes; family Atherinidae; genus Craterocephalus; species Craterocephalus amniculus. Next base: position 18,261 of record JAVQJG010125412.1, on the reverse strand, counting down.
GGGGGGGGTGGTGGAAATCTCCGAATGATAACTGGTGATCACTTAAATGTTTAGTGAAATCAATTTTTTAGAAAAACAACAATCAACAACTTAGGGTTAAGTTTGAAAGTGAAAGAGAATTTCCACATGCACAAAGAGCTCAAAAGATTGGGACTCAACAGCTGTGTATCCATAAGAAACCAGACATTATGAAGGTAACCAGAGAAAGAGGCTTCAGTTTTCTAGGGAGCATAAAGATTGGATCGTGTGATCTGATGGGTTCAGATGTGCCCTGTTCCCGAGTGATGGAACATCAGGGTTAAAGGAGAATCGGTTAAAATGATGCGTCCATCATGCATAGTACCGACTGTACAAGTGGAGGCACTGCTATGATATGGGGTTACTGCAGTTGGGCCAGTCAAGGTTCAGCAATGTTATTTTCCCATAGAATTAGGTCAGCTGACAACCTGAATATACTGAATAAGCATGTCAGTCTGTTAATAGATTTTTTTTTTCTCCCTGAAGGTGTGGGTATATTCCAAGATCACAATGCTAGGATTCATCTGGCTTAAATTGTGAAAGAGTGGTTCAGGGAGCATGAGACATCATTTTCATACATGGCTTGGCCACCACAAAGTCCAGACCTGAACCCCATTAAGAATCTTTGGAATGTGGTGGAGAAAGCTTTGCACAGTGGTAGTACTCTCCCATCATCAATACAGGATATTGGTGAAAAATAAATGCAGCACAGTATGGAAATAAATGTTGTGACATTCCAGAAGCTTATCAAAACAATGCCACATCAAATGCTGCTACAATTAGAGGCCGTCCAACTAAATATTAGTCTCTTTTTGGTAGCAATCTTTTTTTTTTTTACTTCTTGAAATTAATCTTTATTTTTCTCAAAAGATTCTTTAAGGATTTAAGGGTACTTGAGACTTGAACCCAGCTGTAGCTTTTGTTGTTCTCAACTTCAGGGTATTTAATCCCTTTTTATCTGAAATTCTATGCATTCTTTATTTAATTTGGTGCCAGTTTATCACTTAATCTCAGTTTAATACTCTGACACCCAATTAATGCTTGTAATGCTTTGGTATTAAGATGCCCTGGTTAAAGATGTGGGATGTAAGCTGTTTGTCGGCTGTTTTGTTAAGTTTTTCTTTTGAATTGGCACTCTGTTAATGCTGCAAGCAGGTATGTTTTCAGAACATCTCATCCAGAAGACTTGTTTGGATACTTATCAGCCAGGACTTAAACATAAACTTACCCCTGTTAGATTCAATCCCTAGCCCAACGTGGTGCTAATTAAGCCCATAGGCCTCAGGTAAACTTGTTCATTGTGCATATACTGCTATCACATGTAGCTATGCTTTTTTTTTTTTGTGAGTTAATGGCTAGCTTTGTGAAGATTGCCAGAGGGAGCAAAAGTAGCAATGGAGATGGTTTTGGCATGGTGGAAATGCTTTTAATGGTTACAAGATAAGTTTCTCGTGCATCGATAAACAATGTTTGTAGTTAAAGGAAGTATAACACAAAAAAACAATTGCAATTTAAAAGGATAAAAAATATCTTACGTGCTTGTGTTTGTGTTATTCCATGTACTGCCAGCAGAGGGAGGCAAATGTCCCACAACAGATTTGTATCATTATAAGATGTGACCTTACTCAACCCTAAGACTGAAAGTTAGTTTAGGACTAATGTGATCAAAGTATTTACATAGACCTTAGTCATAGGGCAAATTATTATCACTGATATTCTGAAACCAGTTCTGTTTGATCCATAAGGTCTCAATTCAGTTCCATAACGTCTCAATTCAGTTTGAGATTAATGTAGATTCAATTTAATTCAATCTTCAGTTAAGTTTATTTCAATGACATTGCAAATTTTTCTTGGCCTGCCTGAGAACTAAAGTTTCATTTTGGAAGGGCAAATTTAACTGGTAGAAATTTTCACATCAATGCAGAAAAAGTCTTGTTTTGAAGATTGGGGGGATTTAAGTGTCATTTAAGCGTCTTTCAAAGAGGACTAAGTTTAAGTGATAAGTTTTGTGTTTCTGGCTGCATGTCGGGTTAACCAAAACTTACTGGATGTGAGATGTTGTCACATGTTGAGTTATTTCTGATTATAGTAATAGTCTCTGTATATTCAACACAAGCTTTTTCTTTGTTTCAGTTACAGCGGACGATATGATGAAGTACTGTGCTGCAGCTGCTCTACATAGAGGAACACCAACGGAGGGATCAGGAGTTTATGCTTGAACATATTTAGTTGCCCTGTGAGATATTACAAAGACTACGTTTTATACATGCAATGATTTTAATCCTGTAACCTGGATGTTTTCTTGTATATATGCATTTCTTCTTATAATTAACTGAAATAAACTTGAATACTTTTTGTACAGTTTTGTTTCAGTGTTTCATCCCCTCCAAAACAGGTTAACAGCACAAAAATGTAAAACCGATTTCCCTCTGTTATGTGTTGTAGGTTCATACATCAGCAGGTGGCAGAACACTAACCAAGTTGTGCTTGAGGGACGAGTCGCACTGACTGGTTATACTCGCTGCTTCCTCGGTGGGGGAACAAATCTGTGTCACTATGCCAGAGAGAAGCAGCTTCAACCTTTTAGAAAAAGTGTAAGTTTTGTGTTTGCTTCACGATAATTAAAATTCTACTCGGTATCTAGACTGACCTTGAGAATCTACTATCAAATTTATTTATTAAAACAAGACAAGCCAGAGGTTGAACAGGAGCAGAGCTTTGAAGCAGACAGTTTGGCTACAGTTGTCCCTCCTGGACATGACCTTGGGGTGTAGTCATCACTTTCTGTTGGCGGCTCTTCGTCACCGATGACGACCGGTTTCAGGGTCAGATATTGTACACTGTGAGTAATTGTTCTGGGTGGCAGAGGTCCTCAGCGGTGCTTTACAGTAATCAGTCACATGACAGTGTTATGGATATTAGCTTGGATGAGTGCGCTCTGTGGAGCTTATGAGCTGTTGAGTCACATCGCCTGCTCAGCAGGCCAGTTGTGGGTCCGGTCTTTGGGGAGCTCTTGCAGTTGGTGTCCGAGGGCACCGCCTGATTTCTGGCTGAGTGAGCAGACAACTGCTGGCGCACAAGGCGTCAAGTTGTCTGCAAATTTCTTGATAAGACTTTTAAGGAACATGGATGGACATAAAATACTTGAAAGGAAGACCTTAAGTTTTCAAGCTGACCACATTATTCAAGATTAAATCATCACGGGTCAAAGCAGGTCAGCTCAAGCATCCATAACCCTCAGAGCGGCTGCGTTTTCAGCCGATGAAAAACATAAAACTCCTACTACATCTACTACTACTATAACATCTACTTTATATTAATGTACACTCAAAACTTACTAGTTTCATCCACTGGTTAACCCCTTGTTGTCTGAATATCTTATGGTGCTGCAGTATATACTGATGTTTTGCCCCGACCGTTCTTCCCCCGTCTTATACATATGATGACTCTATATACCCTCAGAAAAAAAGAGTGCAGCTGTCAAGGTTTTCAGCACATCCACGACACCAAAAGGTCACGCTGTGCTTCCTCCCCAAGAACAAGTCTCCATCTATTCCCTGGTACACGTACGGCTGCGTGTCTGCGAGGAAAAGGGGGCCCACATAATCACCCACAGCGCTTCAGACGGCACCAACTGCAGCCGGCCAGCAGGAGCACGTGGCTTTGTCTTTCACCCATTCTTTTGGGGACCAGCTGTGGTCTGAGTGCGGCAAGCCCAGTGATGGTGCCGCTATAAATATGCGTCAACGAGTGTGAGTAAGTGACAGCTGTACAGTGGACCAAGGACACACTGCCTTGGCAGTGTCCGGGCGAGCCAGGCCAAAAAAGGCAAGCCCGATGCAGGAGCAATAGTAGATATGGATTCATGGACTGGCAGGAATTGATGTGTGGCACTCACAAATTCAGGTTTTGGTTGTACATTATAATGGGGAGTGGAAATAAACATACTCACATGGAGCGGTCTAATTAATTTGTGATTGGATTGAGATTTATACTTCAAGACGGTGGGATTTAGATTTTCTGAAAGTCAAAAGTGGCTCCTCTAAAATAAGTGGATGATAACAATATGCATGTGTAAGAGAAGGGGGGGGCGTGGAGGGAGAAAACTACCCATGCATATGTGTGTGCGCGTTGCCTGTACACAAGTGGGTGTGTGGCTGTGTTTGTGTGCCCTTTTCAAGTGTGACCACCTGTCTTTTGTTAAGAAATAAATAAATAAACATAGGCCACACCAGCTGTCCCTGGCAGGCCGTCCTCTTCAGAGGTCAAGGGCTCCCACCGCTGGCCTTGTTGAGGTGGTGGACACTTACAACTTTCCTCTCAACTTCTCTCAAGTACCTCTAAACGCACACACAGACACACAAAAGCACTCGCAGCCAAATGAGCCAGGCTTTGAGCCTCAGAGAGGAATGTTTTATTACTCCGTCGAGTTACGCTGCACATATCCCAGCTCGTCACCCTGCAGCTAAGCCCTATCACATGGCCCCGACTTTCCATGTGAAGGTTTTGGTTCATAAGAAACACACACATAGGCCAGGCAGTTTAAGCCCTGGATCCCGTCAGGCAGATGTGAGATGTTGGTGCCAGCGCTCCAAGGCTCGCTGCTGTGCTTGTTTACAGTGCGAGGTGGCCTCCGCTTTGCAGAGGGCCCTTATTTACAGTACTGTAAGCTGGCTCAGGCTGTTCAGGGTGTTTATGAATGATCTTGGGAGGACATTGTTTTCTTTATGTTGGAGCTGCCTGGCTAGCGCCGCTGTGTCGTCGTTTGTGCAGAAAGTACGTGCCGGGGAGCTGGGCCAGACAATAGCCTGGCTGAGCTACTACCCACGCACACAATGGAGCGGTGGGATGAGGCCGAGGTTTGGGGCCGTGGTTTTGGGGGCTGTGGGGGGGGTGGAGGTAGGATGGATGGGGGGCAGGGGCACTTGTCTATGTGGCGTTCCCAGAGCGGGGCGAGCTGGGATTTGGGGGAGGGTTGGTGGGAACCCGAGCACATCCCTATTGGGATCACGTAGCAAAGCAGCTGGATTTCTTTCATGGTGCAGCAGGGAAATAATTAAAGGTCCTTGCCATTGAAAATGTCCAGTGAATTAGCATGAAGCTCCTAAATTAGACACACATTTGGTATGTGTGTGTTTACATACAAAAAGTGTGTAGTTGAGTTTGTGGAAACAGTTCTAATCAAGTAAAGTTAAAGGAATAATTACATAACAGTCAACTGGCTTTGTTATGCTGGATTTATCTCCTTTGGAAAAAACTGGCAACAGGTCAAGAACAATGGGAGCCCATCTTGGTATTGCTCTGTCCTTGAGCTGAGTTTATGGTTTCAGAGGGATAGGGTCTGTAAGACCTGCAGTATTATTGCATTCTGTTGTCTCTGTACACACAGCAGTGCTGCCCACACACACACACACACAAAAGCAGTCGGCCTTATTGCTGCTGTGTGTCAGAGGAGGACTCCTGACAACATATCTAAGTTTTATGATTCAAGTCTGTGTCTCGATTCTTATTTAAATGAAAACAAGCCTGAAACTGCTGGGGAAAAAAAGATGTGTTGGTAATAAATGAGCTCCACACAAGCAGAGAAAGTTGTTCCATTTAATTCTATGTATAATCTCAATAAAGACCTAAACCAAGATTGTCACATTTCCACAGCACACGCACACAAAACACACTCCAAAAGCGCAAAGAAATTCCACATACAGTTATAGATCAAAGTAAATTGCCTCAATATCTAAGCAATGTCAATTCTGCATAAGATTGTCCATCTAATGTCTACAACACTAACACTGAAGCAATTGATTACTATAAAATATACCTTTCTTATTAAAAAATTATATTAAATGCTAATGGCACTTCTACAAATTCTATTAAAAAGGTTTCTGTTTGACATTAAGGAGTTTTTTTTTAAACCAATTAAAACCAAGAGTCAAGAGTTTGCACAAGAAGCATATGCAATAATAAATATCTCATGATTATAGACAATTTCACAGTTGTAACCTGCAGAGGACAAAAAACTTCCAGTATATGTAAAGTCATTTTTTTTAGACATACAGCATGAGTTAGGCAAACATAGCCCTCGATCAAGAGTAGCACTGTTTCAAGTCGACAATCAGAATTTCAGTGTTTCACATTCAACAGTGACCAAACAAAAGGGGGGGAGCAGATCGTTAATTCCCAGTAAAACAGGCTTGATAAAAGCCAAAGAAACACATAAAAATGCTTGACTTCAGTTTAACACAACCAAAACAAATTTATTCACAAAAATGTCAAAACCTTGATGTAATCTCTCACAAAGCAGCACTTTTTTTCCCCACAAACTTTGAGCTTTTAGTTTAGTCTTAATTAACATTTTGATATGATTAAAAAAAACAAACAAACAAAAAAAAAAAAAACAGGAATAACCGTCGTGAGTTGTCGGCGGGCCACTGTAGCTGTGATGCAAACTTTTAATCGCCGCAGTCAAGGGCAAAAATATACAATGTGGAACGAGGGCTTCTCCAGATGCAACACCTATTTTTGTGTCTACAAGGCACGTTTGGTGACCATCTTGGAGGTATAAATAAAGACTGCAAACAAAGTCATTAGTTGTTCTACTGTCTTCCATGAGAGCATTAGAGAATCTGAAGCAGTTTTAGCTTGATCCACATAGAAATGTTCTTTTTGAAAAAAAAAGAAAATTGAGTTACAAAACCTACATTCCTGCAGGGATTTGATTGAAATTTCTATTATCAGCACTATTTATTAATGTTTGTTTAAATACATGTACTGTTCTGAAGTCATCTGACCATTGCAAGACAAGTGTTTTTTTCATTCATTCTAGCTCTTTTTGCGGTCTCCAGGTGAGGGAGGAAATGAAAGACTGCTGTCATTCTGAGACCTTGAGCTCCTCCAGCAAAAATGCTGACAAATCATCCTCAAATTCTGACACAAGTGAATTTCCTGCCTTGTATTTTGTCCTGATGACAAAAAGGACAAAACAAAATGTTGAAATGGACACTTTAGGACTTACTCAACATTTTTCACCCATAAATATCAAACACTTTGATATCATCTTGAACGAAATGCACTCAAACTCTGTTTGTAGCTCCTCCGGGTGAAAGGAACAATGGGGATTTCTCCACTGTTTACTGGGATGAGAAAGGGCATTCTTTGATGCCTCCAAACAATTCACCTGTTTACAACCTCCCTTGGCTAAATACATTTCTCACATTCCATCCGCTCCATTCAATACAGAAAAGTGCAAAGAGAGACTCCAAGTTCCTTTTCTCTCCCCAGCTAGGACAGATACACAATGATCTCTTGAGAACTACCTGGAAACCTGGAGGGTGGAGGTGGGGGGACACAATGCCTGTATTGTCTCGTTTCTATAGGTTGCCGGTGCCGTATCAGTGTGGCTGTGCTTGTGAACAACTGTTTCCTGTGGCGGAACAGAAGTCGGACTGGTTCTAGCTCCTCTGATTTGTAGTGAGGCAGAGCCCAATAAAGTCCTGAATATGGAAAAGGAAGCAAACTCCCCGTGGAAGACGCAACTCTAAGAGAACGAGACACCCGACTCCTCTCAACCATGCATGTGTTGTAAAATGGAAAACAAACCATTTGATAAATATAATATACATTTACATTAAATACACAAATTGTAAGAAATAGCAGCCTAGACAACAGTGTTGAAACTATATGCATGCTAAAAAAAAACAAAAAACAAGTGCTTCTCTATGTTCCATGTGACAAATCTTGAGTACTCTGCAGAGATTTCTAAACAATATATTAAAATACAATTACAGTAACATGATTTTTGCACAGAGAAAAAATGAACAGCCCCGACACCAGTTAATGAGTACCAAGTTCGCTAGGCAAGACGCGGCGCCCTTCAAGCTCAGAGAAAAAAGAAACTACGCCTACAAAAAGTAAAACCCTGAACCAAGTCAAACTAATAAATAAATTCTGATCAAGTCTTCTCAGGACAGATTAGACAAATATGAACTTTTTAGTGCTACACACCTGTTAAGAATCTGTACAGCGACTACACAAGCAGAGAGAAGCAGCATTTCTAGCTCTCTCTCAAAAGGCAGCATCGAGAAAAGCTTCATCAGTAGTAACTTACACATACAGTAGTGTGAAAATAAATGTTAATTCAAAGAAAGAAGTGTCAGTAGATGCAGGTGAATGGCACAGCTTTGATGGACTAACAGCATTTAGTCGGTTCTGCCCATCAGTGTCCTCCATCTGGGAAATAAAGTCATTTATAAGCAACTCTTTGCTTTTAACCAAAATTCACTCAGTTTACTTTAATCTGAGTTACTTTTTACAATTTGATAGATACGGATCACTATATTCTAGAGGCAATTAAGTTGTTAAATCTGGTAACTGGAGTGTTATCCCGATTTTTTTAAAGGCAAAAAGTCTTTAATTTTGACTAAAGGCGTGGCTAGAAATCTCTTTATACTTTTAGTAAGTACATAAGGTGAAGCGCTAAGGATTTCATTAGGCACCAGAGTAACAGGCATGAGTTTTTCGATATTTTCTGATTATACAGCTTCTTTAAAGTGGCAATTAGAGGATGAATCCATCAAGATGTGCTCACTCACATTAAAAGCCAAAAAAAAAAAGTCTGTAGCTCAACCCAAGACAAGAGGACAAAAAAAGGTGATGATAGTCTGCTTCTTTGTCACAAAACTTCATTAAAAAACAAAACAAAAAAAAAACTACTTCCATGATATTAAATCATACTTCCAGTATTCAGACTTCATTAGTTTTGCTGCCTTGTGATAAGTTTTCTTAAGCACTAAACAAATCCCGCAAAAATAAATAATAAAATCATGTAGGTGTTAAAAAATAAGCATATATTGCTACTAACGGACGGTTCTGATCTCCCATGTTACACAGATAAAGTCTCACTGTCTGACGATTGTGTCTTAGCATTAGCTATCGCTCCACGGGATATGAACATAAGATGCATTTTCCTTTCAACAAACAGACTCCTCGAATAAAACTCAACAGATTGACACAAACAAGACAGGGAAAAAAAACAAGTGCATTATCTGATTAGGTTAACCTTCAATGACACAGATCCAGCTTGAGTTTTGCAGCACTCATCAATCTTAACCGCCTGTGCGCATCCACCTAACTCATCCTTACCATGATATAAGATAACACAGAGTCCAGCACAGAAAAAAAAAACAACTCCAGTTTTATAAAGTTGCTACATCTTTAAGTTTGATAAATGCCACATGGGGTAGAATCCAAAAGATATGTCTCCAGCAAACTGCCAACGTGGGTTTATTAGCAGGTTAATTGTTCAGTAGTAATATTCAGTGTATGAAAAGACATTCTGTCTCATGTCATGGCACAGGTGAGAGGTGTTTTATCCGATGGCCAGAGTCTTGACGAGGCCACAGTGAAACTTCCTGATGTGGCGGTAAAGGTCCCCGGACTGAGTGAAGCGGCGCTCGCACCACTTGCAAGCGTGAGGCTTCTCCCGCGTGTGAACCACGGCGTGCCGGCTCAAGTTATGGGAGTACTGGAAGCTCTTGCCGCACTGGCCGCAGGTGTATGGCTTCTCGCCAGAGTGCGTGCGCTCGTGGCGCTTTAGGGTGTACATGCACGAGAAGGTCTTGTTGCACTGCATGCATGTGGGCACGGAGCCGTCGGGGGACAGCTTGGAGCGAGCGCCGTCCTTCTCGCGGAAGTGCGAGCTGAGGTGCAGCTGCAGCACGTGCGGGCTGGGGAAGACTTTGCTGCAGAGGGGACACACACACACCTGTTGGCCCGGGGGCAGCAGCACCCCGCTGGAGGTGGAGATGTCTGAAGAGGCCAAGTCGTCCTCCTCCTCCTCCTCGCTGTCCCCCAGCAGTCTCCCCCTCCCGTCCACCTCCCTGCCCGGGGCGCCCTCCCTCCCTCTGCAGGTCTCCCCCTCCTCGTCCATCAGGTCCTCCTCCTGGGAGAGCAGGGCGGCTGTAGCGGCGTTGTTGCCTGGGAAGAGGGCAGCGAACCCTGTCACCACTGAGCTCCTGGCACTATTCCCAAAGCGCTGGCTCTCAGGGCTCATCGGCTCACTGTCCTCCTGCTCTGACAGCAAGTCGTGTTCGTCTTTAACAAGTGGCTCAGTGCCCTGCTGCTGGCTGTCGAGGGCCAGCTGTCCCGAGACGTAGGAGGGGTGTAAGGGATCTCTGCTAGACAGAGGCTTGAAAGACAAATCCAGCGCACAGTCCATGTCATCTGAAGCCCGGGACCTCTGGGACAGCAATACGGTGGAACTACTGACATCAGCTTTTGTTTTTCCAGCTGTTTGGATGCAGGGCTCGGCCTCTGTTGACACATAATTGACACCTACAAGGTCCGGGGACCTGCCAGAGTGACCGTTCGCCTTCTGCCTGCTCGGCGCAGACCTATCACAATCTGTGACAGCCAGCCTGACTTCGCTGTTGTCCATGTCAAACTCTTCTTTAGGGGGGGCCCTGAGGAGCCCCAGAGGCTGAGTGTGCACGTGTCGCAGGATGAGCTGCTTACTGTGCAGCTCGCCATCTGAGGAATTCTCCCTGTCCAGACAGCTGAGTCCCAAACCCTTTCCTATCTTTTCATCCAAACAGGAAAGTTCCTTATCTTTAAGCTTGCCTTTGCACACTTTCACTATATCATACATGTGGAGGTAACTGGCTGCAGCCAGAACATCCTCCACAGGCAGAGTGCTGAACTCCAACTTCCCCTCATACATAAATTCAAGGAGCAGACTGAAAGCCGGCGCTGTCACAATGTCACTGTTGAGATGCACAACGTCCCTTTTGTCTAGCTGGTCCCTGTAGAAGAGATGGAAGTACATGCTGCAGGAGGCCAGCACGGCTCTGTGCGCTTTGAATCGAGCTTCCCCGACAAGAACAGTGCAGTCACAGAGGAAACCTTGGTGACGCTGCTGACTCAGACACTGCAGCAACTGGCGGCTATGGTCTGGGAACTCCATTCTTCCTTCATAACCTGATGAAAAACAGGAAAAACAGGATACTGGATAAACCAAGTGAAACATTTAGAGGACACAGCGGAGCTGCTGCATTTCTGAGGCCAACATGAAGTGGCTAAAAGCAGGAAAATGTAAACAGCAACTTTAAGAAGAAGAGTGCAACCGATTTAAAAACTTGACTTTTTAAATATAGCTTTAGAAAGGTTATATTCACATTTTAATTACTTTTACATTTAAAAAAAAATAACATTAACTAAACTGACAGGAAAAATGTACATTCTTCCCAGCTGTGCAGAAGACACTACGCTGCGCTCACCCGCCCATGTATAAAAGCGTAAACGGATCCACTCTTCAATTTAGTCCAAAGAAGTCTCGCGCTTCCGAAATGCAGCTAAAGGGACGCACCGGGTCCAAAACACACACAAACCAGCGGTGTTTGCGGGACAAGCAAGAGTGGAAACTGGAAGCGATAGCACTCTTCCAGGAGGAGGAAGCTAACGTGAAAAAATAAGACCAGTGCAGAGTGAGTAAACTGGTGCTCTGTTTGCTAATTACACTGCAAGCTGTGGAGTCAGCTGCTCTGACATCACCGCAATGGAAACGCTACCTCCAGCTGTGCTCCCCTTTATGCCATATGTTAACGCTGGGCTACGCAGTCCAAAAAAAGAGGCACAACTTAGAAAAAAGCAGCTAATTTAGATGTGTTGCAATATTATATGGCTTTTTCAACTTTTTAATAGGGTAATTTATCACACAACGGGACTTGGAATAAAACCGCTTTGTGGCTCTTTTGTGCACTCAGATACACGCACACCAAAATGGGTTCGTTAAAGGGGGAAAAAAGAAGACTGATAACACATTAATATGCAATCCAATGAATTGTATATTAAAGTTTGAAGCCGCCGAGATAATGTGGATAAGTTTAATTTTGCCCCCATTTAATTATTATTAATTACCCTCCTCTTTTTATTTTTTTAAAGAGATTCATAAAAAGTACAGAGGGGGGGGACAGGAGGGCCAAGGGCGCAGTAAACCGAGCTCCATGTCCGCGTTGGGAAACGCATTGCTGGGAGCCTTTTAAACAGCAGAGGAACTCACGGCAAAACCAACTGCGCTGAACGGAGCGGCGAGAAGACACTCTTTTAACTTTCGCTTCATCCGCTCCAAAACACAAAAACGCTGCACTTACATGTATTCCCGCCCGCGTTGTTGTCTTTTTCCCCCCCCTATAAGCCTCGATGTCCTTTCATGATGTGCAGCCAGATGTTCGCTTCGCCTTGTCGTTTCTTGAGCTTCAGTCCGACCCTGAGAAGGCAGGCTGCACTCAGCGCTGCTGTGTGTCAAGCAGGTTGATAATGGCACAAGTCTCGCGATAACGCGCGGCCACAATAAGTTCTGTACTACTCCGCGAATTCACACAGCGGCAGCAAGTAGCAGAGTACACTGGGGGACGTCAATTGGCTGCCTTATTAAAACACCTGTCCCACATGCACGAGGGTGGGCTGTGTGTGCGGTGAATCCTTTTCGTGTGGAAGTGTGCGACTGGAGATGATTGGTAGTTTTACACCTTATAAGTTGTTATTTTTCAGTAAAATGTACAAGAATCTTTCATTGAAATGAACGGAAAAACGATTGTATTAAGCCTAATGCTTAGATGGAAGTTTAAATGTGATATTTGCTTGGAGAAAAACAACTTGTTTGCTTTTTCCTTTTCTCAGAAGCATCCAGACCTGTTTGAAGTTCAAACCCAGACCTTAAATTTGATTAATTTAGCAAGCTTCTCAAAAATGTCACATGTGGCTTTACATCTGCTTCGGATGAAAGAAACTCTTCTCTGCCTCAAAGACGTGATATCTGTGGTATCTAAACTGATCAAAGAAGCATAAATCACAAATTGCAACATACCATATAGTGAACTGGATCTTTTAAAGGCAACTCTCCCTAATCCTGCTTTGAGCCGTGGAATTCTCTGGCAACAACCCAAGCTGTGCCTTTTGTTTTTCAAGACATTCCCAGCTCCTGGCTGAGATTTATTGTGCTCAAATTATGTCGAGGCATAAATAGTGGTGATTTTATGGGTTTCAAAGTTTTTAAAAGTCACTGTTTGAGTTGCCATCAGCATAACAGTATCCAGACTCTTGTTAGTGCTAAAGATGGTGACAAAGTGGAAAAACAGGGGCTTGAAGTTGCAGCTGCTAATCTTGTGGCCCCTCTCGCTCCCGCCCCCTGTCCCTCCCTGCGCTCCCCCAACTGCTTCGGTCACCTTTGCCCTGTGTTCCAGCTGTCGTCCGTTTTGAAAGGGCCATTTGCAGCTCCTCGCAGCCTTCTGACACAGAGGGGAATGAGCAATGTGACGGGAGGCGGCAGTCACCGTTGGAAGGGGCCACCAGCTAGATTCTTATCCACTTACTGCTTTATTCCATTTTGAGTCAGGCTGTTAGCATTACAGAGGGAGGATATCTTTACTTTGGTCACGTCCAGATGATAATGAGCAAGGCAAGACGTGTTCTTTAAATGAAATTTCTCTCAATTTGGTCAAAAGGTAAAAAAACAAAATGAGCATTGATAGAACACCCAGTAGGTGAAATTATTCAAGTGTGTGAAAAACGTTCTGATGCACACACACGCACATCACCACCATCTATGCAGGGTCAGTGATGTGGATAAGAATAGGAGCTGTGGCCCCGTGTTTCTCTGGCCCTGGCAAACGTAGGCGCCCAGTAGAGGAGGGGTGTGTGTTCACAGGGCAAGACAAAGCAGTGGTTGTGCCTGGGGACCGTGGCCTCAGCAGAGAGAGGCTCGGCACGGTGAAGGTTCTCACACACAGCAAAAGATAGAGAGACAGAGAGAATGAGAGTGGGAGAGTGGGGGAGCAGGGACAGCGAGAACACTTCCTGGAGGTTCATTCTTCCTCTCTGCAATCATCAATGGCATTCTCCCCCTGACCCACTCCTCTCCCAGACAAACAAAAGACCCTGCATTCCAGTGTAGCCTGACCCGCCAACCATCCAGCCATCCAGCCACAGTTGAACCACATCACTCCCCACTGGACCGAGGTCTCCTCATAGCAGCGGGGCTGTTGTGCGGTTGTCAGTTTCAGGATGTTTGTGATGTGCCTCAAAAACATCAATTTACACTTTAACGGCACAATATTTCACACTTTCTGACTGCTCTACTTGTTCCAGCTGTTCCTATTTTTCTTTTTCCCAACCCTGAACTGGCTGAAGCAAATATTGAAAATGGATGGTTATTCAACCAGCTGTTCATTAAGATTTGCATAAAGGTCAGACATACTGTGGATAACTGGTAATAAGGGACAGTCATCGATGCTGCTTAATCACAACAGCTGTACTGATTCAAAGACTCAAAGAGATTTATTCATCACATGCACAGTTATACATACAATTGTACAGTGAAATGTATTTTCTTCTACCTGCATTCTTTAAGAATAAGGACAGAATAAGATAGAATTTAAAAAATCGGTAAATCTTAAGAATGAAATCCAATAACTATTCCTACACCTCTATTTTTCCCCAGTGTTATGTTCGCCACAGATATTGACGTTCTACACTCCTTTCATGCAATGGTTTTGTGTAGTTGTTACATTTATCTAATCTTTCTAATGTGACAGTTCATGCAACATTGCCCTGCAGCTGCCCCACATTCAGACCCCTCCCCACCACGGACCTCCTGCCTCTCTGCTTCCACTCGTTGTTGCCGCTAAGTTATATTCTAAACACTTCATGCTGCAAGCGGACAAGCATCTTTAGCAGGAAATACGTTATTAATCCAGTTTCTCTTTGATCTTGGCACTTTTACTGAACCTACAAAATGACAGAAAAGGCCTCCACATCACCAACTCAAGCCAAGCTGAGGAGGGGGAAAAAAACGAGAAGGAAGAGGAGGCGGAGCGTGACAATGAACAACAGCAGAAAATATGGGATTCTCTCAGTCGGCTCAGTTCGTATCACAGAAACAGCCTGGCAACGCTGACTCATAGTAGTAGTGGGGAGTACATCAGAGAGTGAGTGACAAAGAGGGGAAATGACAGCAGAAGAGGCTGACAGACAGAGGGCATGCAGGCCAATGAATTTTTCATCACAGAGGCAACACTGGCAGCGCTCCCTGCTATCCTGTTCTTGTCATAGATATTGCACAACTTCTCTCAATTGTCTCATGTTCTTATGTCATATTGGACTTCTACCATGACTCACTCGCACTGACTAATTAGATTAAACAGGCAAATAAGGCTGCACATGCATATTATGGAGATTTTATAGAGTTTCCAAAATGTTTAATGAAGATGAAAATATCAGGAAACTCCATGTTGGAAATATTTATGTCAAACAGACATCTGTAGGATTCCTTTGATACCATACTGAAGTTCTCTGACTTCTTTTAAACCTACTTCGGAGGCCTGTCCGTACCTGTTGGAAACTAGTAAAACACCTCTCCAGCTCAGAGCTCTCTGTAACGGTCTAGCTGTAAAATCTTACTTATGACACAGCATGTAATAATAATAATGAATATTGCAGCTGCAGGATGGCAAATGTTTTGACTCACTTCTTAGAATTTCTTTCTAGTTTGTTACCAAGAAGTTGTTCTTTCTTAAAAAAATCTTTTTCAAAGCCTTCAGGAACAGTTATCCAGGCTCTCTGAAAGCCTTTTCTTTGGACGCTGGTAGGTTTTTCACTTATTTTCAGTTCAGTCCTTGCAGCTGATCATTTTAAGAGGAATGTTTGCATCAAAAAGCAAGTGTTGTGTCTATACATAATCGAGAACCACCCAGGTAAATAGTATCATTAGTCATATTTTTAAAGACACACCACTTGGCATGCCACAGCTCAGTGAACAGTGTGTTTACTAAACTTTGATCTTTTCTATTTTTTCCCTCAAACATTGTTTTTATGGTCTGCATGTTAGAATATTTGCACAGAAAAAAGGCAAATCCAAAAACAAGTTAAAATTTTTTAAAACAAGGTATTTTTGCTTGAAATAAACCAAATAATCTGCCAATTGAACAAGTGAAAATTGTTTTGATAAGATTTCTTGGAGTAAGACAATATATTACAGGATCTTGAAATAATCTGGAAAAACTTGTTCTTAGCTATATATTTACTTGTATTGTGAAGTTTTGTGTTTTATTATAAGTTTGTGGTGCTCAAAATTAGTATTTCCCCCCAATTGTCTTAAAACAAGTTGCTGCATCTCACTGAAATGTTTCTCTTTGTGCGATTGTTTCTTATGATAAGCATAAGATATTTTGACTAGAAATAAAAAAATGTCGTTGGTAAGTTTTTGCATTGTGTCATTGTGGAGTGTGTTTACCCCTGAACGCTGGTGATAAATTTAGCGGTTGTGTCTGAAACTGAAGTTGTTGGTTCTTACTGAAATTGTCGACAGTCTTTTCACAGCAGCTGTGTGTATCTTTTTTAGCATTATCACATCTGACATCTGTAATGTTCTCTGAACTGATGTGTCTGAAAGTAAGTCATAAACCAACCACCAGAATCCTGAGTTTTGAACGATGACAGCAAAAGAAAAAAAGGGAGAGCAGCTCACCCTCTGCTTATTATAGTTTTTAAATTTCGATCCATGGTCTTGGAATCAAAGGTAATTTCCTTTCAAAAAAGGTTCATGCAGATAAAGTTTTAAAGCATGTGCAGAGGAGCGTCCCCTCATCACAGCTGTTATTCTGACATAGATTGTTTTTTTTCTATGTGAACCAACATTTGTTGAAAACTTTTATGTCTGTGTTAGTCAATTTAGCTTATTTGACTATGATTTAGAAAGAACACAGTCTAGTTAACATAATGTAACTGTTCTAAGATGTAAGATGACTTAGTCACTTTCTTTTCTTCAATTATTTTTACACATCTTATTTGATTAAGTAGCAAATTTATCCTAAGAGTTGACAAATGCCCATTTGATTATAATTTATTTGATTAGTTTATTAATTTTTCGTAGTTTGTTATATTTCAATAAATTTATGTATGTGTATATTGTGTAAAAGTGTATTTTTTCTTTGCACATAGAGTGCTCAATAAGGTACAGAATACTTTGAGGACTTGCACTAACTTCAAATATCAGTTTTTAAAACACTTAAAGAGGAAACATAAAAGTCACTTAGCCTTTGCCAGGTTTGAGAAAAAGATGAACAGCATCACGTTAATTATAACCCTGGGTCATTAATCATTAGTAAAAATCTCAGGCAAATATAGAAGCCAATTGTGACACACTAAATAGATCATACACTGCTTTCTGACACATTAGGAGGGTCATAGGAGCTGTTGATCAAATGCACTTGAATTATTATTTTTCAGCTGTGGTGCCTCCATAAAAGCAAATGTTTAGGCAATTTGCAAACCTGCAGCATTCAGGTGTGTCAACACATGTCGAGGATTTACATAAACCACGTTCCTAGAGAAACAATTATCGCTCTATACATCTGGGAAAGGTGATGAACCTTCCAAACGATTTGTAGTCCATCATGCAACAGTGAAAAAATCTAGCTGTGTGACATGTCCTCATTTACGTTTTCTTTTCCTGAAGGCAATAGCTGCTGGCAATCTTCAAAAAGCATTTCACACAGTTGTTTTCTTTACTTCCTCACTGTGTTGTGTACATGGTGTGAAGAAATGTCTGGCTCTGATGCTGTGGCCCCGGCAGATGGTTGCAAAGCAGATTGCACTTTCCACAACAGACTTATAAAATATACTGAAGGATCTCAGCTTTCTCTCAGAAGCAGTCTACTGTGTATAATTTTTTTAGATAACCTTGGGGTTGCATTTCCAGTTCATTTTGTTATTCAGTTGAACCCCCAGCTATGTGTCATCCTCCACCACCTCAACCTCTTCAACCAAGAGGGAAATAGTGCTTCGTTTACCCCTGTTCTCTCAAACATCCACAATCATCTCTTTTGTTTTGTTTGGGTTTGAGAGGAGGTGATTGTTTCCGCACCATCCCACAAAGTGATTGACCAATTCCCTCTACTCAGCTCCTTGTCTATCACTGATAGACCCCACAGCTGCAGAGTCATCTGAGTAACTCCACAGATAACAGAACTCGGAGCTATATTGGAAAATATGGATAAGATTAATATTTTGGATGGGCACAAATATTTCAATTATATAAGAAATATAATGTTAGATATCGGCATGTTATCTGATATCCAGTGGCGTGTCTAGAAATTTTTTCACAGGGGGGCAAGGCAGGGGCACATCCTCAGAAAAGGGTGGCACATATAAATAAGACCTTTTTTCAGAAAAGAACTTAGATTCTAGGTTATT
>JAVQJG010125411.1:0-15476 GCA_036024015.1 Craterocephalus amniculus | reverse complement strand
GCGCTCGCCTCCGTGCCCCACCCCCGGGCCTGGCTCCAGGAGGGGGCCCCGGTGACCCGCGTCCGGGCAAGGGAAACTGTGGTCCATTTGTTTTAGTCATCATAGGGGTCTCTGGGCCGCTCTTTGTCTGGTTCCTCCTCTAGACACCTGTTTGCCATGGGTGGCCCTACCAGGGCATAAAGCCCCTGACAACATAGCCGCTAGGATCACTGGAACACTCAAACCCCTCTACCACGAAAAGGTGGCAGCCCAGGGAGGGGACAATGCAATCAGATTTACTTATTTTCTGTTTTAAATCTTCATATTTTAAATGTCATATTTTATGTATTTTCAGACTTTGCATTTCATGGCCAAACATAAAGTTTGAGGGGCCACCGAAGCCATGCCACTGATGACAGCAAAAGCTTTCAGTAACAATCAAACATGCCTTCAGAACATGCTAACCAAACTTTAGGACAACACAATGAAATCTTTGGGAGGAATTTTTTCAAATGTAATAGTACACAAATATATATCTGTAATATATGCTACTGCATCATAACTGGAATCCAAATGAAGCGAAAATGGTTCTTATGTTGTTTTTTTCATGTTGTTGTTGAAAAGAAATGAAGCAGGGGGGCTACTTTTTAACTTTTGGTAGAAGTACGTATGGTACGTCGCTTTTGCCACCCAACCAATCAGAACCCTTCCCAACTCCTGGATTCAAAGCAGAATTAAGAAAACATCTTTTCATTGTAAACCTTAATTCGGTATTAATATTTCCATGTAAACCTGAAGGAGAACAATTGAATTTTGAATAATTTAATTTGGATGGATTTGGATGTATTATTTCCAAAATATCAAGCCCAGGAGAATATGCTGGGTTTAAGAATAATGCAAAAAAGAAGGGACACATGTTAACTGCATGCACACGTTTCTCCTTCAGTATAAAATTAAACAAAATGTTTGTATTTATTCTGATATTTTATATGTCATGGTCTTGTCGTGTGTTACTTCAGATGATGAAAATGCTCAACTCATATAACTGGCAAGAAGCGGCATTTTAGGCTCTGGCCTTACCCCACATAGTGAGCTCCCCAGAGATGGCCTCATCAGATGGTTGTCTAGATGGACACCCGTGGTTTGACGGGTGATGCTAAACAGTCACAGCCACCCCTGGGATGGTGAACACTGCGTTTATCTTTGTTTGGGTTGTTGAAATTTACCACTGACATTAGAGGCTGTAGATAATGGAACAGGCAAACAAGTCAGAGGTCTGACCTCTTTCATCTGAAAGGAGAGCAACGAGTTAAAGGGACAAAGAGAACAAAAATAATGCACACATTAAAGTCATTACTCGCATTCTGGCCTGTTGTAAATTATTCATTTAGGGCTTGCGTGCATGTACAACATTAATGCAAACCCTAATTTCAGATCGCTGGCAGACTCATGAACACAGCCTGTCAACAATAACCAAGGTAGCGTTTGTTATTTAGAGACCTTTTAAGCCTCGCTGCCATGACCCGAAAAGTACATGGCTGAGCCTCTTGAACTCATGTAGAAGCTCACTCATAAATCAAAGGTAATGTGTGTCTCTGGAATAAATCCATTCAAACCGCTGTGATGGTCTCAGATGGCGATAATCTTGTTCACTGTAGGATGTGTGAACAATCTGTAGTTGTTTTCCATAAAATCTTATTGTTCATCAGATTTGAAGAGTAGAATATTGGAGTTTCTAACTAGAATAAATCTTCAATCAAAGTTAGTGATTCTGATGTTTTAAGATATTAACCTTTTTACCTTTTGGAAATAAACACACATCATATGTAGATCAACATCTACATTTTCCTTCTTTTTATTGTAAATTATCTCTGTGCTAATAGATACAACGCCTTACATACCAATATATAAATGAATAATTACATATCGACCTAACCTAAAATGAATCTGGACTGTGAGAGTCAGAGAAATCCTCGCAGGCACAGGCAGATCATCCAGACAAAAAATACACCAACCAGCCTGCAGGTCTCAACTCAAGCTCCACTTACATCTATTAATTCATTTGTTTTGTTTTTATTAGCTTTTTTATTTTTTCCTGTGCAAATCACACCATTTCTAAGAAAAAATTAAATCCAAGAAAAGAAAAAAGAGAGGGTTTGTTGAGTCAGTTAATGTTCACATTTTAGATCCTGTGCTTTACTAAACTCATCTGTCTACAGTACACTGTTTGACACTACACGTCAATAACACACCAGAATAGTTTTACATGTTGTGTTTATTTTACAGTTCATAGCTTGTACAAAGTCATTCTAGTCTGGAAGAATGAGTGTTTGGTAATGTAGTCTCCATTTGCACCAGAGCCAGTAATCTGAAATGTTCTGCTTCTTTTGGGTGTTTCCCTGAATCAGTCTGGCTCTCGTATCTCCCCAGTGATAAGGCGGCCAGAACAGATAGGGTATCTTTTGAAGAACTTCATCCTAACTTTCACATCGCTTAAGCATTCGTTCTCCACTCTTCCATCTGTGTTCACTCATTTACATCTGTGTCATAGTTTTCTAATTACATAATTTTATATTTAAAAAAATTATACCAGTGGAAAAACAATACAGACATGTTTTCATTACAGTGAGCGGCTTCTTAGGAAAAATGTTTTAGACTCAATAAAGTGTTTATTACAGAACAAATGTGATCTGATGTTTCATTTATTCTAGTTTAGCTGTAATGCTTTCAGAAAATCTGATTTTTCTACAGCCTTGTTTTTAACCTGAGCACAGTTATTGTGTAATATGAATAAAATTATTGTTTGTAACTGTCCTTTGTGATCTCTACTGCTCAAACTATAAGTTATTTATGAGAGTTTACAAAAAAATTATGAGAGAGGAAAGCAGCTTTATTAAAGAAGTAGCGTTTAATAAAGTTGATATAAAATTTAAATTAAGTTACTTTGTAAAGATGAAATAAAGTTACGCCATATCACTGGGGAGATACAGCAACTTTATTAAAAAAATAAAGTTACTTATTAGTGGCTACACCCAGTCCACTTTAAACAAGTAAATTGAGTAGAAATACACTAATTGATTAGTTAAATAAATGAATGATGTAGGCGATCTGTGCTGTGATGCTCAAAATTTCTTATGGAAAAAAATTGTGTATTTGCATGTGCATGTGCATTAACTGATGAATGAAAAATTATGTGTTACTGTCATGTTTACTGTGATCAGTAGGTTTTAAAATTGAGGTTTACAATTAAAACTGATATTTGTCTCCATCTGGGTTAGTAATCAAGTTCTCACAGTGGATTTATTTCACATGAAATGTGTTTAAAATAGAGATAAATTCTTAATCATATAATAGTAATTTTTTAATATGAACTGGATTTTTTCCAAATAAAATGTCACTGCACTGACAGAGAAACAGAGCTTATAAATAAGTAATCTAAATATAAGCATAGATGTTATTGGAAAAACTATTCGTTCAAGACCAAAGTGTCTGCACACTCCTCCTCCACACTGCTTCACCTCAGCAACGTGACAGCTATAAACCGAATGCTGCTCAGTGTGGAAAAAGGTCTGCTAAATTAACCTGGAGGATCCCTGCTGTAATCCTGAATTGTTGGTTTAGATTGGTGAAAATATGATCAAGCCAGGCGTTTTTGGTGGGTTAGGGTCTGAATCCCCCACGCATCCCCCCTACTTTGTGTCACCATCCCTAATTAGAAGCAGAGCTTCTTACAGGAAACAATCCTCCCGTCTGATGACATCACTGCTAAATCCATGTGTGAGATGGGGGTGACCTCAGCTTGTGGATTTGCTGTTTTGTTTTTCTTCACCCGCACAAATCCCCTGAAAAGCACCTTGCAATGGCCGGTTTGTCCTCAGAAGGGATTGTGTGAACAGGTGGGTGGAGCTGAGCCTTCACCTCTCACACTGATATGAATGTGTTTCCACTGTTTCAAGGCTGTGAATAGTGCGGCACGATTGTGGATTTGTTAAGTTTAATCAATTAATACCATTTAGGCTTTCTCACTGTGTCTCCTGCAGAGTCAGAAGGGAAACAAATAGATAAGCTGTGTCCTGAATCAGCAGGGACTAATGTGTGTGCTTAATTTCCTATATTAATGCCTATTTGTTCCTGCTTTCATGTGTTTTCCTCGCAACGTTGGGGCTGTGTCTGGACTTGTTTTAGATCCCCTAAAACACTTTTATCATGGCCGTTTTCCTTAAAGCATCAACTTGTAACGGCGCCAGATATAAAATGGTAACAACATGCAGAGCCAGTGTTTTGGATGAGTTTAAAAGAGATTCAAAGAAGAAAGGGGGATAAATAATAACAGTGCTAAAAGGAAAAGCATAATAAGGGCCTAGTTTTGTTATGGAAGTGGAGGCTTTCATCTTCCTATAACAGTAATGTTCTCAATGAGTCTTCAGGCCTGTGTTTAGTCCAGCGAGCTTCGAGTGGTTCACATGAAAGGCTCCAGTCAGACCTGGCTCTCACTGGAATATGGTATCTATCCTCTCCTTTCTTCTCCTCTCCTTTACTCCCCCAACCTCCCACCTCCTCCCACATGAGAAAGGTAATGGGGATCTGTGTGGCGTCCAGTGACAGTAAACCATGGTAAAATGGCTGTCAATGTTTTGCTCTCCCCCCTCTGAGGCCCCCAGGGTTTAGGAAATGGAGCATTATTTTCCTCTTCAACGTCATAAGCCAGCCTCTTTGCAGCTGTTGCATGCTTTACAACTCTGTGTTTACAGACACTTCAGCCAAAGGTCTCGCCTGGATAGCACCAAAGTTCCCACATTTAACATCCCATACAGAAAAGAGACCGTTATCTCTTTTTTTCCCTGCTTATTGCATGGATTTTGATGCATGTATTTTTTCAAAGACATGCTGATCCCTCACTTTCTCTCACTGATGGCTCCTAATTGCTACGTGCGGTAGAGAGGTGGCATCATGTGTGGGGAAACAGGTAAAATGCCAGATGGCTGTATTCTTACTGAGGCCAAATTTCCCCTTCACTGCATATAGACTATTTTCATCATCACAAAAACAAAAAGATTAGACACTCAGGATTAAAGCGTGGAGAAGAGAACAGGGTTGCCGCACTTATTTAAGCACTCATTTGATGGCCACATATATTAATGAAATCCCTCTTACAATGCCAGTGTTTTAGTTCTAGCTTGTCGGGGTTCCCCCCCACAGAAAATCTGCACTTTTTGTTTTTTTATATGCCTGGAATTAAACGTTGCATTCTCGCTCTCTAAATCCGCTCACACATTTGTTTTCTGTCCCACCCACTTCCCTTTATCTTTTCTCTCCCCACCTACCCTTTGCCTCCCTCTCCACCCCCCCTCCACCCCCTGTTTCCTCTTTGCCTCAGCATTTAGAGGCTTAAGAGAGGGATGTACCACATGAGCCACTCCCTTCTTGCAGTCTCCCCTTCCCACAGTGTGGAATGGTACAATCCTGCTTTGCATAAGTTTCCTCTGAGTGGGTCGTGCGTGGAGGCCAGTACTGAAAGAATTATTAGTCCCTTTTGAGCGATTTGGATGTATGTGTAGAGAGAAAGCTAGTGTGTCGCCGCTCTATACCTTTATCACTTAAATTGTTAGAGCTATAATGTATTGCGCCTACCCTGTCCCTGGAATGGGCAGCAACTCTTTAATGTATTACTACAACGGGAAATCGGTAAGCAGTCCCTTTGGGAATGTGTGTGTCTGAGACAGAGAAGTGTGCATGTGTGTCTGCCTCTGACTGTCAGTTCCTGCCTGCTTTCCTCTGTGCCCTTAAGTTCCCTTAAGTTTTGTGTTTAATTTATTTTAAATCAGAGCCCCGCGTCCCTTTCAATGTGTGAGTGTGTCATCTTTTTTCATCAATTGTGTGACAATTCAGATGAAGTGGATTGAGTGTGTTAACTGTGCTTTAAACTTGTTTCAGCCAGATTTTGCTGTATTGCAGCACTGCTTAAGTCTATAGTTAAGGCTACACGTGAAAGTTCCTGCCATTATATGCCTCGTTCTCTTTCTCGTGCACAGAGTGAAGGAGTGTGACAGAAAGTTTCTTGCAGTCTTGAATTTATTTTTACTGGCTGGTTGCTTCAGCTCTGAGACTAGGTTGAAATAATAACAAGTGGGAGTCTGGGAATGATTAAGGGGAAGAGGCTGACTGTTGAGGTTAGACTTTCCTGTTTGCAGATTGAGCTCCAAGCACCAGTGTTGCTGTTATTCCATCTGTTTTTAATCACTTTGGCATTTTGACACCACAGGGAGCCTAATGTGATTTCTGAACTCCTCTGTAATGACCTCTTTGATTTTTGTTGCTCTGAAAACGTTTTTCTGTTGGAGTGCTAGTCCTTTTTTTTCGTCAAAATGTGCATAATTGATTGTGTATGTGTGTTTTTTTGTGCTTGGAATTGAAGGAGCTGCAGGACAGAGTTTTCACAGTTGTTTTGAGTAAATTTGGAGATATAAATATCCGTTGCGCTTGTGTTGCAAACAGATTTTATAAATGGTTTTGCCAGTTTTTGTTGTAAAAACAATCCAGTCAGTGAATGCGTCTGCTCAAGGACACTGGTTAACAATGACTGAATGGGCTCTGTAATACATTTCAGTAATCCTTAAGTAACTATTCTGCAAATTGCATGGGCACATTTCCACCTGTCATTTCTCGTGCTGTCTTTGCTTTTATATAAAGGGCACATATGTTTAGAGGAAAAATAAAGAGCTTAGCCTTTTTTATGGTCTTTTATTCAAAAGGTCATCTTACTCAGATTTGTGTTGCAAGTTTCCTTCCAGCCCATTACAGCATTTCCCTTTTTCTTCCCACTGCACACAAGATGACTTTGATCTTTTTCATATTAAGTATTAACAGGCTTGTGTTACAGTTGTGATGGGGAGAAAATTGATAGCATGTGGACAGAACGGTCAAATTTTATGATCAAAAGCACTTGTTAAACAACCAGCACCACGTTTTTTTTTCTCCCTTTTCCATGCGAGGGAAAAGAAAAAAAATGGTGTTCGTTCTTTGAATCTACTTGATCCACATTAATTTGTTGCAATGCAGAGTTGCATAGCAGGCTCACCATCTGGAGCACTTGGAGAATTCACAGTGGGCCTTTGGCTTGTGAGCTGGTGGCATGTTACCAATACAGATGGAGCTGCTCGCAGATCTTTCTTTGGTTGCTTATGAGTGGAAAAAGAAAAATGTAAATTCTCGCACTGGTTTTATTTTTTAGATGTTTTTTTTTATCCTGCTCGGGGACGAGTATAACACTCATGAATTAAATAGTAAAGCAAATAAAAATGCTGAACTTTGACACGTTTTATTTAATGATGGATTTTACCTGTTGTTTTAGTCGTGCAACAGGTTACATCACTCTTTCTAGAAGCTACCCCCCGTCACCCCCCCACCCCCCACCCCACACACACATATTGTGCACATGTGCTGAAACTTGCATGCTTCACTGCATGCCCAACACAAAGTCAGGGTGGGGGTGGTGTGTTAACCTATCATGTATCGGATACGCACACTCTGATTAGCTGATAATGTGTTGATTCTAAAACCTTTTTTTGTCCCTAGCATTAATAAGTGGGCGGTTTTATTCTGCTACAGGCTTTATCTTTTCCATTTTCGTTCTTTTCTTTTTTTTTAAGACAACTCGTCTCTTAGTAGTTTGTTGTGTGCTAAGTGCAGACATGAATTAAAGAATTTTTTGTACAGTTAAAGCACTTGGTTTGTTCAGTAAAATGTTTTAAGGTTGGCCCATGGGCTCGACAATAGAAAACACATATAGTTGGTGTAAAAATGTATTGGTTTATATGTAACGTGATCATACTCCAGTTCTATATTAGTGGTTTGATCAGGCTTTTTGGTAATCTTGATGTATGGTTTGGGCTTATTTAAGTTCAACGGTAATTGCTCAACTAACTTACTCTGGCAAATCATTATGACAACTGAATGTTGGTCCTTTGGTATGTCATGTGTCAAATTATTATACAGAGCATTTTTATAATTCAGCAAATATTTGCAGTTATTAAACAGAAATATTAAAAAAATATCCCTTTGAGCAGGTTAAGCTTAGCAGTTGCTTGAAAAGACATTTAATCTTTCAAGCATACTGAGTGTGTAAGATTTGGACTTAAAACAAAAATGGCCCAGAGATTTGGTTCAAATCCAAAGAGTGCTATACAGTAAGAAAACAGGACATGGCATTAAGAGCGCCTTTGAATTTTTCTTTGAGCTTTGTTGGCTATTTGCCCTACTTCAGCTTCGTCTTTTTGTTTTAAATTGCCCTTCATGTTGTTATGTTACATCTTTTGTGGTAGTTGACAGATTGTGTTTTAACATGTGATGTTTTGATTGGTGTGGCATGAACTTCAAAGACAGGTAACACAGACATGTATGCTTGAAGGCATGTGGGAAGGCGTGTATCTTCCCTTAGTTTGGAACAAACACTGCTGAAAGTCACAGTTGAGTTTCATTATACTTGGTATGTTGAGCTCATATTTCTGTGGGTAATAGGTTGTTTTTTTTGTTCAGTTGTAACGCACTGAATTTAAGACCATTTGACTCACTGGATTAGATGTAAACGGTAAAAGGAATAACATGTTTGCAAGGAAGTTTGTATCAATGTAAGTTTTGTCCCCCTTTACTTTCCAGACGATATCTTATTTAGAAAACAAACGCTGTGGACTTTGGTGTTAATTTTATTTAAGTAATTTGGGCTACGGCTCAAATAACCTGTGTTGGTGTGATGATCTGTGTGACTGACGGCTTTTAATTAATGGCCTTGTAAAAGGAAACCCAGGCGGGCCCTGTCTTCCATTGGCCAGCAGAATGAAGCACCCGGTGTTTGGGATGGTTTATTAATGCTTCGACTGGTTAGCCCAGAGTAAAAAGAACAATTAGCATTATCCGCTGCCATATGCTGCCCACAGAATGTCTGACAGAGGAAAAAGACAAAGCCTGGTCTCTTGTGTGAGGCTAACCTGAGATCTCTATGGAGCTACTATCAACCCCGGTCACATGTGTAAGCCAGAAGACCCATGAGAGCTCCACCCCTCCCAGAGCACTTTAATTACACATCCAGACAACAGCGTGCTGCAGTCCTCCTCACTCAGCAAAGCCCCACAGCACCCAGTCTCACGTTCTGCCCTGATAACATGTTCACGTCTGTTGTAATTAAATTTATTTACATGGGCTATGATGCAGATTTTCCAATGACTGTGAGGTAAAGCAACGACACACTGTGCTGTAGGTATCCAACCTCTGTGGCTGTCATCACATGTATATGCAGTTTTGTGAACATTAGAGTGTGGATTGAGGCCATTAAAAGAAAGATTTAACATGCAGAACGGGACAACAGCTAGAAATGTGCAGGTGGATCTATCCGGCAGGTCTGGCTATGATTAGTGTTACACGATGACGGGGTCGTCCAGTCCTGTCTGTGGGAGGGGGGGGATTCATCCGAACCTTTTCTCCTTTCTTCCCCTCCTCGCCCTCTCTCCCTCCATCTGGAGTGGATGAAGTCAGAGATCACATCATTGGTGTTTGGCCTTTTTGGTCGCACTGCCCAGCTTGTACACTCACAGTTGTACAGCAGCATGCCCACTGTGCCTCTCTTTCCGACCACTAGCTTGCAGGTACACATAAAAAGAAAGCAAAGCAGGCTGCTTTTGTACACCTTATTTGATTTCTGCCTCTGTGGGAATGCTGTAATTTGCCAGGCTTTTAGTCTATGCGTGTAAGCGATATCATTATACTTCCATTAGAGGATGAGTTGATCTGAAATGCAAATACTCCTGA
Source organism: Craterocephalus amniculus (assembly GCA_036024015.1). Classification (NCBI taxonomy): domain Eukaryota; kingdom Metazoa; phylum Chordata; class Actinopteri; order Atheriniformes; family Atherinidae; genus Craterocephalus; species Craterocephalus amniculus. The sequence continues at coordinate 5,696 of JAVQJG010125411.1, read as the reverse complement.
TAATCCACTCCTCCCTTCATGAGCTTGATTGCTTGGTTGTCATTAAAGTGTGTGTGTGTGTGTGTGTTTATGTGTGTATTTGTAGGTTTAGGGCTGAAAGTACATTTCTGGTTTTTAATCGTGCTCATGTACATGCGCTTAAGATCACACAGTGTTGTGTAGACACATTGTTAAATGTGATTGTGTTTTGATTAAAAGCATTTCTTTCACAGGAACTGAACTAAGCAAGTGAGTTGTTTACATAATGCCCACGACCATGTCTGAGAGTGCTTCCTTGGTATTTTGCACATATTATTGGATACGACAGATTTTTGATGTGCAGCGGTCTGTGGTTTAACACGTATGCTCTCCTGGCAGGTGTACGCACCGTCTCCGAACTCAGAGGACTTCAACAGAGATTCCCCTTCTTACACTTCTCCAAAGCCCTCCAGCAGTATGTTTGCAAGCACTTTCTTTGGTAAGTTCAAAGCTGACTCAGCAGTTCAGACTAACTAAGAAAGGAACCATCCTCTGCTCATTTTACACACACATTACAATACAAAAACCTATTAACTATTGACAATGTTTAATGTTTTTTCCCCTTTTTAATTATCTCATTAATAAACATAATTGTGTAAATTGTACATATTTTTTTGCTAACCAGAATCCTCTGTTATATAGTGTCTCTGATAGTTTTGGCTGCATTTTCTTATGTTAAATTTAAGTGTGGCAGACTCGCAGACATAAAAAGACCTCTTGCTGATTTTAGCTTTTGTGCTATCTCAGCTGTGTTGTGGACAGATATAATGTTTCAGCTCCCCCCGTAAAAAAAACCCATATACAGCTCTTGTTGTAAATAACCTCAAGATATGGTCGCAGGAAGCTAGCTGTTTTATGACAGTGTTAAAAAAATATGTTGCCGCACTAAATTATAAATTATGTACACAAAAATATCCATGTTTTTGTTGTGGTAGATGGTACCCACAGTTCTTCTGACCCATGGAATTCGTCTAGTGGGATTGGTCAGCCCAGTTATGGAGGAATGCTCGCAGGATCTTCATCTCACATGCCACCGTCTGGAAACTTCAGCAGCCTGCACTCACACGACCGTTTGGTAAGCAGCACAACCCCGCCTGTTCAACCAGGCACATATATAGTGACTGAATGTTAGTAGCTCTGCTTGGGCCATTTCATCTGTGTGAGATTCAGTGTGTATTGCTCACCTTTTTAAATTCTACCTTGGCCTAGCACTCCCTTAGCACAGCTCCCCCGGTTGGAGTGGGTGTGTGCATATTAAGTTGTTGTCTGGTTATTATCAGTAAAGACACTGTTGACCCTCTTTTTGTCTGTGTTTGATCTGGCCTCGCCTGCCTGCCTGCTTCAGCTGGCAGTGCATCCCAGGGAGCCTGCAGATGCTGCCTGCCCTCTCCTTATCGCTGCCCCCCCCCCATTAACTTTTGCTCCACCACAGCCTGGAAGATGTCAAAGGACAATTACAATTTAGAGAACAAATAAGCTCTTTCCTTCTGACACACATCAACATTTATGTTCATATCTTTTTTTATATCTTTATAGAATTACCCTGCACACTCAGTCTCCCCAGACATCAATGCCAGTCTTCCTCCAATGTCGAGCTTCCACCGGAGCAACACCAGCACTTCGCCATTCGTCACTGCAGCGCACACCCCGTCAGTCAACTCAGCCGACGGGGTTATGGGTATGCTCTTATATTCAGCTTTCTTATCTCAGAATGGCTAATTCACTAATCCTCAGTGTAATCACAGCTAAGCACCCTTTCTGTAAAGGTAATGAGTGAGTCGGTTAGACAGCTGCTTTCTGTACCATGACCAGGTTGCGGTAACAAAAGTTTCCCCTTGTGTTTTCTTAGCTGCTGCAAATCGGGGGACTGTTGCTGGAAGCTCACAGACTGGAGATGCGCTGGGAAAGGCTTTAGCCTCAGTGAGTTACACCCCCAGTTTTAAGATTTCATCCAGTTCATTCTGGTACACATCCCTGATAAGAGAAAATTACACAAGATTTAGATTTTAAAACTAGTAAGAATCACTTGTTGTTTCTGATGAAAACTTATTTAATATTAATATTGGATTATCCTCTGGAAAAATCAGTGGCTTAAGCATCTTTCTTCTTCTAAGAAGTCTTTGCTTTTCTGCTTTATGACTTATGTCCAGCTAGTGTTCAGCTTAATGTTTAAACAATTTAGAAATTGTCCTTTTTTTTGTAAAGTAGGTGACCCCAGAAATCATGCTGGGAATTAAATGCTATGCTGACTGCTGATTAAAAAGCCTGAGAGAAACATTTGTGTGTTTTTTAGGCTTAAGCCTGGATAGTTGTGGGCTGAAAACTAATAGTATTCGAGAAAGAAAAACCATTGTAAAGCCAGTGGACACAAATTGAAAAAAACAAAAAAACAAAAAGAAGATGTATGTCTATATTGGTTCAGTCCTTTATATTGTTTCTGTTCTACTTCAAAAACACTGTGACACATCCAAATGCGCAAAATAAATTCAGAATCTCAAGCAAGAAATGAGTCACTAAGAGAACATAATAAATTGAATAATAAATTATAAAATCTTAAATAGAATTTAACTTGTTGCATAGGCATTATGTGAGCTTTAACATTTAAGCTTAAAACACACAGCACAAGCTGTTCCTTTAACAAAACTATTTCTTTTTTCTCCTGAATCCTAAATATGAGCGTTTAGGGATGGTAATAACAAATTATGTCCTTTATATGTGCAGACTCTAATCCATTAGCATGACAAAGCTGGACTGAAATGGACACTGCTCGACCAGGGTGGGGGTGGGTGGATGGATCGTGGTGCACAAGGGAGTTTATAACTGCTGTGGCTCAACTCTACCCCCCGTCCCTCTTTTTAGAGCTTTTGTTCTCCGCCCTTTTAAATTGGCCGTGCTTATTGGCCTCATGCCGCCTGCGGGAGCGTAACTGATGATGAGGCGGGGCTTCATTTATTCCAGTAAAATGAGCCATGTTTCACTTTGAATGCAGCATTAGTAGCCAGGGAGGGAAAAGAATAGAAAGTCATATATTTTCTAGTCAAAAGTCATGGTTTTAAACAGCTCGCTGTTTAGAAACTAAGGGATATTTAGAGATTTGGTTTGAGTTTTATTGGTTTCTGCCAGAGTGATAACCACACTATTAATCCTACTTAGTTTTTGACTGAACTGCTTGTCGCAGAGTGAAAATGCTGAACTGAGAAAAATGCACTCTGACTGTGTTGAAAAGCATAAATAGTCATTCTTCCCTTTAGATGACAGCCGATCCTCCTCCACACTCACTGAGACATTTCAGTGAAACCTCTATCCTGATACTCCAAGTTGATTGAAAAACTAAAGCCCCGAGATCAAGATTAAATAAGGAGATTATTAACAATGAGTCCATTCTGTCATCCAAGTCAACAAGTCAAACTGCGCCTGGAAGCTCAATTTGATCCTGACTTGGTAGAGAAATCTCTGTGGAGCTACTGTCTCTGTTTTTTAGTTATTTTTTCTCTCTCCACTAATTAGTCCGAATCCATCAGTAAAACCCTGACTTCTCTGAGACACACTCCATTATGGAGCGGGTATCCTCTTATCCTAGAAAAGAAAATGTAGGGAATGTGATTGTGATTTAATCCAGAGAGTGTTTAAATGATGAAAACCTAGAGCCGGTTCTAAAGACAGAATCTTCTCATCCCCATCATAGTCTAAAACTCAATGAACTGTTTTTAATCTAAATCAGAAAATGCCCTGAAACAAAAAATAAATTTTGTAGCAACATGCAGACATCTCAGGCATTTTGCCCTGGTTGCCCTCCTTATGGAGAGTGCAATAAAAGATAGAAAAAGATGCAAATTATCAGCAGTGAAACACTTCTACATTTTGATGTACGGTTCAGGGTACAGCCTGTGTCTGCAGGCTGAAATGTGGCCCTGGGGATTTTCTGTTTTTGGCTCAACGGGGTTTCCAGGTTGCCCGTCTGCACCTCTTGAAGTCACAGTGGAATGAAAAGGGGAGAGATTTGTGCAAACATAAGAGTCTAAATATGATTAAAAAACAAGATAAACTAATAGCAAAGATGGTCATAGTTTATTTTCTTTTGTTTTAAGTTTGTTTCTGAATTGGTTTTTATTTTTCTGAAAGTACAAAAAGGACACCGATTTTTATGTTCTTTAATTTACGTATACATTTGGTCCAGAATAAATCTCTCTGTCCAGCTTCAGATCTTATTGTTGAAGCGAGATTAATTCAGTGCCTGTGAATGTTTCTTTAAATCCCTGAAGTATTTGTTATGTGTTTTGGCCTTTTATGGGAACATTCATTTTCTAAACCTCGTGAACCAATACAGTTGTAAATGAAGATATTCGGAGAAACAATGTATAAATTGCACTAGATCTTTAGCTAATTTTTCAACATTTTTCTCACACAATTCACAGATTTACTGTAACTGATAGATAGCAAGATACTGACGTCAGACAAGCAAATGTTTATGATTCATTTGGTTACTGCAGCGTTATGAGCACAGATTACTTTTAATGGCTGATATTTATGCACCAGGTATTTCTGTATTCTTTGCTGTAAAGAAGTGCTTAAACAGGACATGTAAAAAGAGCAGCCTGGTATTTATAGACTTTATATTTCAAGCTGCTGTTGCATTTATGATGGATCTAACTTCTCTATCTCTTCCTCTGTCCTTTCAGATTTACTCACCTGACCACACTAGCAGTAGTTTTCCATCCAATCCATCGACACCTGTGGGCTCTCCTTCACCTCTGGCAGCCACTGCAGGTGCTGCCTCAGCAGGTACCGTAGTGACTGCTGCTGCCACTGTGTCTGGAAGGCCAGGTAGGAAACCAGTCTTTACATTTCCCTCACATGCTCACCTCCTCTACACTTACCTGAAATCCCAGCGATAGGTTGGAAATGAAACTGCCCTTTTAGGCAGCCTTGTAGGTTCAAAAGCAGTATCAAACTCACAGTTATCTGAATTTGAATTGTGAGGCCAATTTTTATTGTACTGGAGTTAGTGGACAGCTAACCAGTGCAGACCTGATGCATCTTTTAAACTATGAGAAACTGTACATTCTGCTGTAAAAGTGACTTTCACTGATTAAAAGCAAACTAAAAAATCCCCCGCCAAAATGCAAAATTTTATTCTAAAGAAAGATGGACTGAACGTAGTAATACGTGCAATTGACCAGCTGCTGTGATCTTCTCCTGTATACTTGGTCACTGCTGATCTGTTTGCGATTTGTTGACTTTCGTGCTGTCTTGTGTCTTTTGCATGAGGTTTATATGATCAAGGTCTACAAGTTGCCAAATTGTCATAGAGCTCTTTGCATTTGTTGTACCCTAAAGGCCCATTTATGCTCCCTGGCGGACGTAATTTGGGGCGTCCGTTCCAAGCGTCTTCATGCGTCGCTGCCTTCATACTTTCTTGCGTCGTTTCTGTTGCTACGGCTAACCTCCGCTAAGCGGCAGTGCTGGGTTTATTTATAACATCGATTGGCGGCACAAACGCGCTGCTATAAAGTTGTTTCTAACCACCAGCACACCGTGAACACTTGTAGAGCTTTATTTCTAAAGCTTGTGCAACTTCTAATGTTTTTCTCGCCGTCTTCATTCTTCTTCTACGGTTCTCCTCTTCCTGTTTATCTTCTTCTTCTTCCCTGGTTTGTTTCTGCTCCACTTTGCTCAAC
>JAVQJG010125408.1:0-11440 GCA_036024015.1 Craterocephalus amniculus | reverse complement strand
GACAGACTGGCGACCTGTCCAGGGTGTACCCCGCCTCTCGCCCCTTGACAGCTGGGATAGGCACCAGCACACCCGCGACCCACTTGGATTAAGCGGTTCAGAAAATGGATGGATGGATATAGACATGTACATTTGACATTATGAGAAAAACAGAAATGACAGTCAGACAATGAAATATGTCATTTTATGAGCTGCCTTAACTTTGCTGATTACCTCTCACTCTTTATCATTCTTAGCCATTTCACTGTTTTCTGGGAAGGATCGTTACAGTCGTACCATAAAGCATCAGCTCAGCACTGAGCACACAGGCACATGAGTTTACTTTTTATTTGGCACTTACAATTTGCTGCAGGTTAAAAGGAAGAAAAAAGAATAATGTGGAAACTTTACATCCACTTCCTATTTATGTGAGCTCTCTGTGATTTCCCTGTTTTCAAGTGTATGGCATTGTGTTCTGCCTTAGTTGGCAGAGGGTTACTGAGGAGCCCACACCAAAACCAGCGTACAAAGGTTCACTGAACTGAGCTTTGAATCTGTAGATAAGCTGCATAGACTCTGAAATGGAATAAAAAGCCAAAGTGCTGCCTGCGTAGTCCAAGTACACGCCTATCCGTATAGCCCGGGGAGCATCAGGAAGGTCTCTGTCTGCTTTGTTGTGCCAGGCTGAGTAACCTGAGTCCGAGCAGAGCAGACTCCAGGACTTGTCGTTGTACCCCAGCAAGCTTTGTGAATTCTTGCCCTTGCGGCTGATGCTCTTGTAGGCCACCCCTACAGAGAACTCCCCGCTCCACTCGGCCTCCCAGTAAAATCTGAAACCAGACAGAGGCTCCTTGCACAGCACTTGGGAAAAGCCATCAAAGCGCTCTGGATGATCTGGGTAAAACTGGATTGTCTTCTTGCGGTTGACTCTTTGATTTCCATCTGACAGGACCAACTCTTTATAGACTGTGTTTGGGTCGAAGGACATCTTGCAGGAATCTAGTCAATAAAAGAAAAAAAAAACACGACATATTTCTCAATTATTTACTCTTAGAAAAATTATTTTTGCTGTTAAAGGGAAAACATAAACAATATTTTTTTTTTAAATCGAGAGAGTAAAGTGACACTCTAATAAGTTACTTACATCTTAAGAAATCTGCTCTGGTTTTTGGCTCCTGAAAATCTACCCTTGAAGGAACTGCTTGGATGAAAAAAAAGAAAAAATAAGAAAAAACATTTATTCTTCTATTCGGAGAATAAAATACAACTTTTTGTTCCGAAATTAACAGAATTCAATGACATTACCTTTCTGCCGTTTGTCTCCATTTCTTGGCAGTAGTATGTAGACAGGTGTTTCACTAACTGGGAAGATTTTCAGCATGCAGTTAACCAGGAACACTGGATTACTTTCAGGTACTGAGATGACACATTATCAGGAACTTACCAGTCTTGGAGATTTTGCTCAGTTCTTTTTTACAGATGTCATCCAGGTTTTCTTTCATATCAGAGGCTGTTTTGCTAATTTCTCCAAAGGAAAACTGAGGATTGATGAGCACTTTGGGCACCATGGCTTCAGGTGGAACACACAGGGTTGGAAAATTCTGTTTAAATAGGAAACAGAATTACTTTAAGTCTTTTTCAAAGAACTCGTCTCACAAAGTCCATCACCAAAATGTATAGAGATAGTTGAAGTCAAGAAATAGACATTGATACATTGATACAGGATGTAAAACATACATGGAACATAAATGAAACAGATTCATAGTTATAGCATGTCAAACCCATATAAACACACGTGACGCCTACAACCAAACTCAATGAGATTTTGTAATTTGGTTTGAATTTTGAAACCCAAATGGCTTCCATATGTAATGTGAAAGGTTTTACATGATTATATGGATTGAAAATATTTACATGTTTAATGAAATACTACGATTAAAATGCTCCAAAATTATTCAAAACATGAACATTTGCTGCGATTCTGCTGAATTCTCCAACCTGCAAAAAGTGAATGTTGTCCTCTGTTTCCAGGATCTGTCTCAGCTCTGCATCTCTGCGTTGCAGCTCCATTATCTCCTGCTCCAGGCGTTCCACGTAGCCCTCAGCTTGTAACATGGCCGCCTGCATATTGGCCATTATCATCTGACTGATTTCAGACTTCCAGCGCTCAACCGCCTGCAGCATTTCATGGAAGGTCTTATCACTTTCTGCCTGCGCTCGCTGGGCAGCGCTCTGTAAAATAAAATCAGTAAAATAAAGTCAGCTTATTTGGAGCTTTTAGACAAAAATACAATCACATCATACACTGTGTCACATTACAAGTGTCTTCTTACTTTTAGCACATCCACATTATGCTTGAGCTCCTGGAGCTCCTTCTTCCGGTCAGAAATAATGTGCTGCACTTCCGATTGGGTGACCACCAGAACTTTCTGATGGGAAAAACCATAAAGACAGAGATTCCAAGCTATTATTCTATAGAAGCAATCAGATTTTAGTTTCAATCGGTTTCCTGTGAAAAACTACAAAACTGATTATGCCTCGACATCTTATGCAGATTTGTACCTCACTGGGTATAAACTGACCTTCTGGAGCCAATATAAGATACAAAAATGAAAAGAATGACTCACCTGCTTCTCAGTACGTTCTTCTTCTGCTGAGGCAATGTTGTGGCTGCGGTGCTCTCTGACAGTGCACAGCACACATATGCACATCTGGTCCGATCGACAAAATAGCTCCAAGCCTTTCTCGTGTTGGGGGCAGATCTTCCTGTCCAGGTGACCCGTCTCATCCACCAGCTTGTGCCTCTTGAAAGTAGAGGACTCATAATGAGGCTTGACGTGAGTCTCACAGTAGTAGGCCAGGCACATGAGACATGACTTGACAGCCTTGTTGCGACGGCCAACGCAGAAATCGCAGTAAGATTCCCGGTGCATGTCGGGGAAAGGAGTGAGCTCCGGAAGCTGCTGCCGTGGATGGTGCTGAACATCAGGCAGGTTGCGTCTCAGGACAGGCCTCGGTGTGAAGGTTGAACGGCACTGCGGGCAGCTGTACACACCGATGTGGTCAAACTGATCCCAGTAGACCTTGATACACTCAAGGCAGTAAGTGTCACCGCAGGGGATGGTGACTGGATCCCTAAGTTCATCTGCACACAGTGGGCAGAAAGAATCTGGTGGTAGAGGGTATCCAGATTCAGCCATGGTGTTACCTGATGCAAATATGGCAAACAAGAATAGATTAAAACTTTAAAAAATGAAAGTTAATCAAACATAAAGTCAGAAAATGTCCATAAAGTGTCTGACAACCAGCTCCTCTGATATTGCTTCTTGTTTTCTAAGAGCACAATGCAGTTTTCTGCTGACATTTAAAGGAAAACTTCTGTTTCTACTGTAAACACAGAGATGATGTCTTCCCACACTACCCGTGTCCCGAGTTTAAGTACTGAGGCCTGCTTACAAGGTAAAATCTGCTTACGAGTTCAACCCACAGTAAGGTCAAGTTGTCAGCAAAACAAGAAATACTGTTTACCATCTTGAACAAAACTGTATGCTCTATGAAAGCATATGTTCAGCAGCAGTTAGCCAACCATGAAATTCTTTATTCAGGCCAAGAGTGCCATTAACTCTCACATGTTTTCCATTTTTAAAAACACCATCTAATAAAAAGTGGGCGGACTTCTGTATTAACTTGTAGGTTTCATCATCCCTGACATCAGCTGCTTGACAATTTATGACAAATGAGTTTGTCAGTCTCTGAGTCATTGTTTTGCAAGCCTCATTTTTTATTCCCATGAAAGTGCTATCATCATGGGAGAGGAACGTCCTGCAGTAGGTCATATTTCATACGCTGAGGAAAGATTTTCCAACGCCCTTCACCTTCACATGTGACTGAGCAATGGGTTTCGTCATGGTATGGAATGTAAAAACAACCATTTTTGTTTGTCATGTTAACAAAATACATATGGGTCCCTATATCTGAAACCTCAGAAAGAATCGCAGGTATTAGATTCACAGAAGTAAATACTGGGACAGTAATCCTAAAGTACTGAAATGCAAATTTGTCTCATTGCTGTTAAAACGTTATTTTATAACCCAATTAGCTCAGTTTGAACAGACTTTATTCACAAAATGCAGCAGAGATCTTTTACATTAAGGTGAATGTACAAGAAACATATCTTTTTAATGTCTTATGACCGTGTTGGGCATTTCTGTGCAGGTTTCAGTTTTCTGTAAAGGAGAGGATTTAACTCATAGCTTTTTGTTTTTGGTTTTGTTAGTTCTATTCCTGAACCAAAAGTATCTAACAATTATTCCAATAAAGTATTGGTACCCCAAATATCTGTTTATGTTAGATAACAAAGTATCTGTATAGCATTATGTGGCACTTCTGTAATCAGTGATTAACATTTACAGAATTTAACCCGGACACAGTACTGTACACTGAAAACATAGTAAGTGAAAGTAAAGTGAAGATGCAGCACAAGGCTTTGCCTCTATCATTTGAGATTCTGTTTGACCCTTAATGCCATCATTCCACCTCAAACTTACTCACCAGGGGATTGGATCTATAGTAGGACTCTTTTCGATGCAGTCTGTTGGTCTCCTTACATTGGCTATTTGTTACGAATTAGCTTGAATAAAAGAATGTATGATAATCAGATTGCCTTAAACTGATTGCCTTAAACTTGAGATGACGTATTGAATTGGCGCTATACAAATAAAGTTGAATTGAATTGCAGATTTATAATACTGTTCTTGTCATTGTTTAGTTCTTCATGGCTGGGGTGGAAGCTGTTTTTTGTGGTGTTACATTTCTGCCAAAATGCTAGGAGTGTCTTCATACAGTGTCTTTGCCATGTGGATGAGTTTAGGACAGATCCTTAATCTTAATTATGTGGATCCGAAAGGCGTTTATAAATCCTGTAATGTGTCAGCTTTATGTTGTCAAAGGACTTTGTTCCCTAAAGCCCCACTCTCATCTTTGGCCAAAGAACAAGGCTTTTGTAACAATTAGTTAGAGGGAGGAAGAGAGAAAGCAGGAAAGTGATAAAGGGATGGGTATTGGGTAGAGCAGACAGCTGTGGCTTGAATTTAGTGTTTTAGATACGACAGAAATAATGAAAAGATTCTGTAATGACAGGAGTGCATGCATGTGTGTCAACAACAAAAAAGTAGGAACAAAGACTGATTTCATACGGATCTTATATACCATTATATGAATAAAACATGATATATTCCTCAACAGAAGCAAGTCTGACATGAGAGACAGAGAGCTAATGAGACTGAGCAGACACGAGAGGGACTGAGTGCCCATGATGTCATTGACTGTGCTGGTCGGTACTTTCTCCCTCCTCCCATACCATCCTGTCTCACCCCTCCCTCTCCGCTATCCTCTCTGCATCCCTCCATCTTTGCTATTGCTGTGAAAAATCCTGGGAGTGGCAGGAAGGAGGAGAGCCAGAGTACGAGGACAAAGAGAGAGGAAGGAGAGATTTCAGCAGCATCCCTCCATTTACAACAGCAGGTACGTCTTAAGTTCCGGTTATTTAGCTCTCTCTAATGCATACACCTCAAGGCCAGCAAATATTGTCTTAACAGCACAAAACAGAGCTGAAGGCTGGCTGATTTACTGTTAGCTTGAGCTCATCCATCCATCACAGATGTCTATTTAAGACACAACTGTGTGTGTCTGTGTTTTTAAAAAGTCTAATGATTCCCAAACTGTTATGTAGCTTTGAAATATTATTGATATACCATTTATCTGTTTAACTTTATTACTTTTGCCACCAAAGGTGACACTTTCTCAAAAACGAGAAAATTTTAACTAATTCTGTTTATCTGATACAGTGGGTATGAAAACTGCCTAGCTGCTGAGCTATTTTGGAAGAAAGGTTTATCTCAAAATCCATCAACAAAAGATGTTTTTACCCCACTGTTTTATATCCAGTCTTACTAAAAGTAAATGCTCTTACTGTATGAGTAAATTAACCTAGAGACATCAGTGTAACAGGTCTAGTGTTGAGAATAAAGTTACGCCAGTTGGAACAAGTGGGTTTGATATAAAGGAGCAGATTTAATGGGAAAGAAGAAAAAATAAAAGTAGGTGTTCCTTCCATGGGTGTAGATGAACAGCACAGAGGCCATTTAGAAGCTGAGTTGATTAAATTAAATTGGCTTGAGAGCAGCTTCAGTAGCGCTAAAGCTGTAATGGCTGTAAAGTATGTATCTGGACGTGTGTGTGTGTGTGTGTGAAAAAGGAGGGAGAAAATTAGACTGACCATTATGGCATTTATTTCCTGGCAGCAGAGCAGCCATTTATCTAATGGGACTTCGTTACAGTAAATTCGGTGTTCAGTTTAGAAGGACATAATAAGGAGTGTTGTCAGTTTTGAGGTTGAGTTTAATCATCATATGGCTCATCCATCTCTTGTTCTACTAATATTTAATTTTTTAACTGACTGAAAACTTTGTGCTTATGTATTAGCATGGCCGAGGGTTCAGTGTCTATCGCTCAGGTGGAGAGCTCCTTCCAGAAGTTTGCGGTCCATGGAGACACAAAAGCCACAGGGAAGGAGATGAATGGCAAGAACTTTGCTAAGCTCTGCAAAGACTGCCAAATCACTGACGGGAACAATGTCACCACCACAGATGTTGACATAGTTTTCAGCAAAGTCAAGTAAGATTCATGCCTCATGGCCAGAGTACGATTAATCTGGTGTTGTTTAATCCAAAGATCCATTCAGACAGAATAAAATCTATTAACTCCAGCTTATCCAACTATCTTATCCTCACACTGTATCATGTATTCATCTCTAGGTAGGAACATGGCTTTATCCGTCTAATTTTGTTACTTTCCTCAGATGGCAACACTGTGTGTTTCCTCAGGGCAAAGTCGGTTCGTGTGATCACATTTGAGCAGTTCAACCAGGCTCTGACTGAGTTGGCTCCGAAGCGTTTCAAAGGGAAGAGCAAAGAAGAGGCACTTCAGCAACTCTATGGGCTCATTGTTGGGAAGGAACCCACCAATGCTGGAGTAACTGTGAGTACTTAAATGATCACAGTACTGTAATCACAGTAACATCAACAATCTCAATCTCAGGCCTGCAGCATGCATGTCTGCTTCTATTTGTCCTCCGTGACTGCTCATCCACTAACTTTTATGTTTAGGCTTTCAAATGGATCTGTTGGGGAGAATGTGGATCATGATAATGTTTAAATATGTTCGGGAAAGAATTGTATGTGTAAGTGAGATCAGTTTGTTGCCCCTACATTTAGGATTTAAAGGTTTAAATGACAAGACTTTGAATCATGAAACACCAATCTCAATTTAGGTATTTCGTGGCCATAATTTCACAAATATTGTTCGCCAGCTGTTTCCCTTTTCTTTCTGCTGTTGTTTGGTAGGTTTTGGTAGGTTCTCTTGGTTTAAGCTAACAAAATACCGAGTCCAACCCAAAAATAAGTGATCTGTGCTGCAAAATAATCACTACAGAAAAAACATGTTTTCCAAAATTTCCAGACAAAGTAATCAGAAGAATGCATTTAATGCTGCTCCATATGCTTACAAGCACAACAAGGCCTTCTGTGACATGACGATTTCAAACACGTGTGGTAATTTAGTATTTCAAGTTTTCCCAGGTTTCAGTTAGATTATCTAATGGGTTGCCCTTGATTTACTACATCAATATTTTCTTTCGGATGAAAATTTTGGTATTTTCTCTCTCTGAATCTGTATGAAAGGAAATGTGAATTAAATGGCAGTTTTTTTTAGGAGTCTGCTTCAAACTTTACTCTTTGTTGCTTTTAGAAAGTGACAAAGGCATCAGCAGTTGACAGACTGACTGATACCAGCAAGTACACCGGTTCGCACAAGGAGCGATTTGACGAGTCGGGAAAAGGAAAGGGGAAGATCGGACGTGAGGACACCCCAGACAACAGCGGTTATGTGGGAGCTTACAAGGGCAGCGGGAGCTATGATGACAAAGTTAAAAATGCTTAATCACTCAGCATTGTGCAACACTAACAATACTGGCAACTCTATTTTTGAGATCAACAGACCCAAGTGAAATGATGTATAGCATGTACAATTAATACTGCTCCTTATATTTTCTGTTTTTCAGGGACCAAAGATGAAACCCTTGTTTTGCAGCATAACTCTGCTTTGCACTATGTATTAACGCTGTGCTTTACTGTGCACACAGCCACCTCTGTATATGCTCTGATATATCACGCCAATATGCTTAAATATCTCAGGTGTGCAATGGATGATAATCCACTTCTTCACCTGCTAAGCTAAGCTTTGCTTCGTGAACATTCAGTGCTCATTGTTATGCTTGTCATGGAATTAAGTCATAACAAAGATGTATTTAAATGGAAGATTCTGTAAAATAAAATAAAAAAGTCATGAAGAATATCAGTCAAGCTTTACTAATGAAGTTGGAGTGGGAAGTAGTATCATTATATGTTGCATTCTTCTTTTTTTTGTCATCTTGTAATTCTTACATGGTCATGTTATGTGTAATTTTATGTTGATTTATTTTCTTTCCAAGCTAAATAAAGAAGTGATGTTAACAATTCTAGTGAATTTGACCATTAATATATACCTGATTGTAAATAGTAACAATTTGATTTACAGTTTAGTTGACGAATTTAAAGGAAGAACAGTATCTCATACTGTATTTCTTATTTCATAAAATGAAATTATCTTTGCTTAAGTGTGTTTCATGTATTTTAATGCCATGATATGAAAGCAGTCTTTAAATCACAAGATTGCAATGGTACTGTGTATGCTTGTCTTTCAAATAATTTACAATATAGATCAAACATGTTTTCTGAAAAGCTAAATTTAAAGTTCATTTGAGACGAAAAGCCGTGGGTGGTTTGCAGAAATATTTAGGATTCAGTTTCACAACATAAAGATTCTTTTGTTGAATTCAAAGCACTTCATTAATCTTGGGCACTCCTTGTAATATAATACTGATGGTATTTATAAATGATCCATAGAAGCCATTTAAGAATGCTATTACACTGGGAGCATGCTTAACAATAGCACTCCTCCTGTGTGTATATGATATGCATCAGTTCAGTGTACTAGTTATTTTTGGTCCCATTCTTGTTTACGGAATTTTTCTTGCACACTTCATCCAAATCCCAGTAATGATTTAACAAAATCAAGGAAGGTGTCTTCAAACAAAACAATTAAAGGGCATCTGAGCATATCCAGCTGGATTTGTTTTAGATGGTTCCAAGGTACTTTGGAACTATTTAAATGAGATCCTAGAAGGAACTAATTGAAAATGAAATGAAATGTCTAAATTGTTTGTTACTTGATTTGAAGTAATGCAATCCTCTTAATATGTTTTAATCAACCAGTGAAATATAAATGAACATTAACTTTTTTAATTCTTGCTTTGCTCTTTTTCCAGATAAATGACTCAATGTGATGATCAGTGGTAACGTCTTCATTAGGAGCTTCTCTTTTGTTTTATAAGTTTATTTAGATATCATTTGGTGTGTTGGTTTGTAGGCACCTTAACTTACATAATTTGCTTATTTATGTACAACACTTTTATTTCAGCTGTAGTTGCTTTAAAGGGTTTTAATAAATAAATTAATTTGAATTGAGTTGAGTTAAACCACATACAGTATTTGGATTTAGGCATAAAAAAAACCCTAACTAAGTTGTGGATTAGGAAACATAATGGTTAGCCTGAAAGTAAATACTACATATAGCACCATCTGCAAAAGACAAAAACATTATGAAGTAATCTAAGAAACACCCTAACATAAATCTAGGGTAAAAAAAGGTCAATTTGGAAGAATACAATCATTTAATTTTGTTCTTATTTAGCATACTTGAGCAAAGAACACTTTGCATTTTTACTGAATCGTTCACTACCCGTAAAAGTTAAAGTAATTTGACCACATACTACTACTATAATTTTGATACACACAAGGGAATTCATCAAGTTAGTCCCTGCTGAAATGTGTCCTCACACTTCACAAGTCACACCTATTCTCAGGCGCTCAGAGGTGGAGGTGAGTGAGGATAAGAAAACTGTTGTTTCGAACATTGCTGTCATCTGAGTGGACACAGAAATCTCTCCGCCCATCTATGAAAAATACAAAAGGCCTGAAAAGGAATATCTCTTACACAGTGTGATTGTTGATACTGCTGTGGAGCTGCTTTTAAAGCATGTTGTGCTTTTGATTAATTAGCAGAACAACTTTTGGTTTAAACATGCTGTGTGGACTATATGTTTTTACCTGGATACACACACTGAGGAGGAGATTTGCATAATCTTAAAGTAAGTTGAAACAACTTTCTAAATATAAATGACGCAAATGAAAATGAGCTTAAACTTGCCCTTTACATACCTCCTGCACAGTGTTGTTTACTGGCATAATTTTATTTACCCTACGTAAAACATTCGTTAATTAGTTATAGAACAGCCAAAAAACATCTTGAATACAAAAGTTGTAGAAACAAAAGATGAAAGATATATTTCCTTCAATGATATATATTTTTTCAAATCTGAGGCTCTCTCTGTTTTTGCAGTTTTTATTCTTTTTGACACTATAAAGTATCTGATGCTGTGTAGCCCCTGAGCTCAAAGAAGTGGAGGATGAAAGTTTTGTGAGAATGATGACCCTGTGGAACAGCCTGTCCCAACTGGGTGACAGTATCCTTGAAGTCATAGGTACTCTGAGCAGTGGTTTAAAGCAACAGAAAAAAATTTTTTTATTTGAAATACAGAGATAAAGTAACTGTACCATTTTTTGTCTGATCTATTAGATGATGTTATTGTCCTTACAGTCTAACAGTGTAATTTGAAAGAATTCCATATAGTTTATTCTTTTCAAGCTTTCTTTTTTGCTTCATCTAGCGATTGTGTTTATGTAAGACATAAGGATGGGTGAGTATGTTCATATTTAAGTTGGACCATCAATAAGAATGGCAGACAGGGATCGCAATTATCAATTATGCAAGTATTCTAAAGAACTATTGCTTAATTAATGCAACAGTATTCAAAATTAAGTGTGTAGAAAATATTGACGTATGCCCAGCATCTAGCAATCAAAATTGATGGGCTTTAATAAAAGCATCTTTGGCTTCACTCCAAGTTCCAGGCTTTTTCCTCATTTTCAGCCTTGCACTTTGCCTCTATACTCTTGGTGTCTCTAAAGGTGGCTCACAACTTGTAGCAGATATAATACGATATAAGATGTGTAATGCATCGCTAATTAAATTAATAAACTCCAGAACTAATGATTTATTCACTAACCTCATCTAACTCATAAAAGGAAAATATAGAAATTGTGCAATTTTGGAAATTTCAACTTTTCATGCTGTGTTCAAAAGTTGCTATTGCATATTTTGCCATGATATTGGGTGCAATAACATTTGCTGTGTGACTGGTCGGTCTGGGGTGGGCTGGGTGGGGGTTCGGGGCTCTGGGGTG
>JAVQJG010125403.1:0-14467 GCA_036024015.1 Craterocephalus amniculus | reverse complement strand
CTATCTATCTATCTATCTATCTATCTATCTATCTATCTATCTATCTATCTATCTATCTATCTATCTATCTATCTATCTAGGCTCCTGTGCTGATGTGGAATGTTTTTTATTTGTTTTGGGTCTGATTACAAATGCAAAGTCATCTCCTTTGTTATCATACTCTTCCATTTGAATTACTTGTTGCTGTTATCAGATTAAGGGTGTGTCCAGACAGCTGTGGGTGGGGTTCTACAAAGTATGAGAGGCATATAAAAAATAACAATAAACTTTGATACATACTGTGAGGGATAATGGAATGATCTCCATAGAGTGCTAATTGCCAAGTACAGATATAATAAAAACTGACACAATATAATTAACTTGCATTTCTTTTATATGCTTTAATTGATCATTTACATCCATGCCTCAAAACTTTGGGTGATTAAAGCAGTTATTCACATCAATAACCATACATTTCCTCATCTTTTTGTAAATTACTCTTAATACAACCACAAAATATAATTTCTACTTTTTAAATGTATTTTAAAAAAGACATACCACCGCTTTCCACACATTCAGTTTATTTAATTCATGAATATAATAAAGAACAGAATCCATCTCAAAATGCCACAGTTGCAGTTTGAGTAGTTTCTACGCGTGAAAGAGAAATTGATTGTGAAAGCAAGTTCGATGGTTGTAACTCAACAAGTGCAAGCATCCAAACGAACAACTAGCTATTCATGCCTTGTGCTGCCACACTGCTCTTGCATAAGAAAGAAAATAACATATGCATACCCAAAGCATACTGTACTTAATTACACCGCAAATATATTCTGAACCTTATAGTCATAAAATTCTCCACATTTTGGGTGAAAATATAGCTTGAATAACTTTATGTACGCAGCTGCTACTCTCAGGAATGAAGTATTTACCTCTAAAAACTCCCTCCAGGAACCTTTTAATGTTTTTGTTGTAAAAGCATGAATAAACAATGCACTGCTGATGGGAGAATTGTTCTACTTGGAGTTTTAATGCTTAATAAATCTAGGATGGGCACCAAGTGGACCTCTCCTAGTTTTATGCCTGCCCAACAGTTACATCACGTATTAAACGTGCAGTGGTCAGCTTTATATGATGCGCGCAGGCTGACTGTGTGACATACTTTAACTGAATGAGTAACTGCATAACTCCTTTTAAAGCTGTACAGTTCATGGCTTATACATACTGAAAATAACTCATCGTTGGATGTTTCCCTCCCTCTGAGATATAATGACAATCTGTGATTAAATATTAAGTTTTATTGGTTCTATTTTTCCAACAGCTGTGGTTGGACTTATATGTCTCTTTTAATTTATTTCCAGAAGTGTGTTGCCTGTATTTTCTTTTTTTTTTTTTTGGCAGGGCTACGGGGTGAAATTGCTCCACTCTGAGCACTACTGTGTTAACAACCGCCCACACGTCTAAATTGACATGTTTAATTTAGAGCTGGGTGCACATATTGCTGCGAGTGCAGGATCGCTAGTAAATGACAGATTACTCACATTTGTGTGAGCCGATGTAATCCGATTCCAGTTCATTCTGTGCAAATCTCATGTCGTCATACATTAGGAGCGCTCCAGCCTCACGCAGGGGTGACCAAACACAGCCAGAATCATTCAACCCAGATGCACTTTGCACATCTGGCAGTTAGATGTTAGCAGCTGGTTGATGATTGAGCAACATATTCACAATTCACCTTCTAATGAAGCCATACCATTTGGAACCAGTCACTTTAACATGGAGACGATATTTTCCTCACATTTATGATCAGACCTGTTAGTCTGTTAGTGAACACCTAATCTAATTCACTGTTCAATAAATAAAATCGCTGTTGTACACTTACACTTCACTGACAACAGTAAAAACTTGCTTTAAATCAAATTAAAAGTTTTATTTATTATAAAGTTTTTCTTCAGCATTGGTTGGCTTTAAACTTTGCACACCTTTATTACTATACATTTTATGAAGAGGATGTAAAACGAACAAATATAGGCTAATAACCAACAGAGGCACTTCGGAAGAAGATGCTGTAACTCCATTATGACCAAGAACGTGGTAGTGAAGAGGTAGAAGAGTATAAAGAGCAACATATAGAGGTATATTAGGTGCCCTCGATCCAATGTGATTTTTTCCAACTATTTGTGAATATATAAATACATTCTGAATTTAATCAAGAGTATTTTATTACAAATTCAAAGGTAGACAAAAAAGAATTAAGTAATTTAATCACTAAGCTAAACCAACAAAAACAATAATCTAAGGTGCCTACATTCATTTACAGTATACACTTTCCTAATAATGATTTTATTTTTACCTACCTTACCTGTTTTCTAATCTTTAACCATTTTTTCTATGACATTTAATGTCCATCTTGTATGACGAACTTTGGGCCTTAATATAAAACTAAATTAGCCACAATAAACTGCTTTATCTGAGGAAAAAAAATAGTTTTTCTATTGTATTTTATTTCTATTCTATTTTATTTTTAAGATTATTTTTAATTATGCCATGATGCCTCGCGTCGTCCTCCATCGATGCGCTCGTGGATCGACTCGTTCACTGTACACCAAACTCGCTGCGCTCTGACCACTGCTGCAACTTTTGCAGAGACTCCTCACTCCACAGACATGTCGCACAATAGCTGAAGTAAACCTGTCATCGTGGCTCATCATTTGAGCCAGCAGAAATTCGCTGCAGGTTGGATTTGAAACGCACAGACTCTCCTCTGCGGCTTTCCTCTTGTTGGACTACGCTTTGAAAACGCCAGGATATGAATTATGAGCATTTTCTTCACTAATGAACCGGGCCAGTAATGCAGGAGACCGCGGCGACCCTCTCATCACTGTTACAAGATGGCAGATTTTTACTGAGTTTCGAACTGAAATCTCGCTTTATTTTTTGCCATGAATAACAGAAATCCTTGCACCGATGGCCCCTGTATACGAAGGTAAGGTGGTTTGGGGGTTTGTG
Organism: Craterocephalus amniculus; assembly: GCA_036024015.1. Lineage (NCBI taxonomy): Eukaryota > Metazoa > Chordata > Actinopteri > Atheriniformes > Atherinidae > Craterocephalus > Craterocephalus amniculus. Next base: position 11,479 of record JAVQJG010125403.1, on the reverse strand, counting down.
CTGTTTTTTCCTTTGCGGCTGGAACCTATCATCCTGATACAATTGAATTGCAGCTCACACAGCGAGAAATGATGAGTTGCAGTTTTTCTGTTTCTGTCAGAATAATACAGGGCATTTAAACGTGATATTAGTCACAAATAAGGTGCTAGAAACGTGAGCAGCTTTGTGCGTTACAGCTTTGGGTCACAGTTAGAGAATATTGACTGTTCAGTCAGATTGTGGTGCCAGTCTGAGCAGTGTCCGTTAAAACAGCGCTGATAGACAACAGACCCCCCCACGGCTACATTAGGTAGAAAAAGAAGCTTGTATTCAGCGCACAACAGTGCACATTTGTCCCTCACATCAGAAAACGATCCGTTTTGCTCTCATGTTTGTTCCTGGTGGAAATTACAGCTCTGCTGGAAGAGGGAGAGGGGATGAAAGAGCGATCGGTCCCAGTCTCGCTTGCATTCATTCCCAGTCTTATATCTCCACATAACCCGCATCAGTTTAAAAACTACAGCACTTTTCACGTTTCCGTACCATGAAGCAGGAATTCAAACATGTATATTTTATCTTCCGGAAGTGAAAGTCGAGCTTAAATAGAGCATATTCTCGATCGCTGCTGCATTGTGGCTGTGACTAATCCAATTGAGGGAATGCCTCCCTGCATGCTTCTCTAAATTATTTGCAGTCGACATTCAGTTTGATAATAAAGTAGTGATCCAGACATTTAACAATGTTTGTTGTTTGCAGTGTCGTTGCATAGTGGGTTATAAATGTAAAACAATGTAGGCGGCCCACATTATCCCTGCTTGATCGGGTGTCTGAAAGCTCCAACTGCAACTACGCAATTAATAGAAAATGTTGGACAGCATGACAAAACAGGTGCGACAGTACAACCATTTTCCTTGCTGTTTATAATATATATATATTTTAAATTTAATGTAGTTGAAGTGCATCGTTCAGAAGTGTTGGCGAGATTGTCTTCAATAATGCATGGCTCAGAAAACCTTTAACAAATGATATATTTAGTCCGTTAGGGAACTGAGTTAAACAGGTTGATCAGATTCGTCAGCAAACTGAATAGTAGCACATGCAAATGATGAGCCGTGATGTTTCTCATATTTATTTTGGGGGCAGCCTCGTGTTTTAGATGTGGTTACTCTATAGTCCCTCTGCTGGTGTTAACGGGAACCCCCTGCTTTCCCATTTCACAAACATTTTTAGAAAAGGAACTTTAAAAGTATTTGTATCTACAGAAAAGGTGTGATTAAATCGTGAGGCTGAGGTTGCATTAAGACTACGTCAAAGGGAACATAAAGGTTGCTCCAAAGGCTCACTCAATGTTCTGTCCCCATAGAAATATATTAGTGATATTTCATTAGGGTTGTTGAAGCTTAGAGGCACAGCTTAAGACTCAGGCGCTTCAACATGAAAAGGAAAGTTGAAATGAGACTCCTATGTAAAGGTAATTAGTATAAATTACATCCCCCGACTTTTCCCTCCACCACGGAGAGGAGTGGAAGGGAAGGGAAGAGAAGGAGGCAGCAGGGGAAATTAATTACCTTGCCTGTCCTCCTCGGTGTTAGAGAGGGCTGTTATGTAGAGCAGTCATGGAAATGACCAAAGTCTCTGGTGGAAAATAGGTTTGGGGGGCTGGCTATTATGGTAATTACTCACCCCTGGGCTACAGGGCAACTAATAACTTAAATCTATATGATTAAGTGCTTCCCTCCATTGTTTAAAGTTGGGATTGTTAAAGAACATGTGTTTGTTTTTGTTTGCCCACGATCTTGGTGTCATAATAATTTGATATCAGTAAAAGTTTGTCACCAGGGTTGCTATTGCTTATGTGTTTGCCTTCGGTCCTTGGTTTAGGCAGAAGGCCATCAGGCAGAGCTGCTGGAAGGAAGGGTAGTGGCCATCACCCTGGGAGCTGGGTCTCATAACCTGAACTGACACCTTGATGGATGTTTGATGAATGGAGCAGGTCCAGCAGCCCCCAGCTGTAGAAAAGCTAATATTCAGACGTGGCCAAAGCTTGCCTGGTCGCCCTCCTGCCCTCTTCCCTGGCTAGTTGTGGGTGTTGTTGTGTGCTCCTGCATGCATGTACATATGTCTCTATCTGTCTGAGTCTCTACACAAGCCCAGTCTGCTGCAGGATCAGACAGCTGCAAATCTGGGCAGCGGGCAGGAAGGCAACATTTGCAGATCATCCAGTACTATTCCAGGATGGATTCAGTCATTCGCGCCTGGAAAAAAATTGGACTCAGTGGCTGCTGATGATGATGATGGCGATGATGGTGGTGACAGACTGTGCAGCATCACAGGCAGATTAATGAATTATCCATCCGCAGAGCCATTATGTGTTAATGCGGCTTTGAATTACCGTGTGGTTTTCTGAGAAAGAACAAAGCACCCCGCTCGCATTCAGGCGAATTTACCCATCGGAGGGGTAGAGAAAAAGAAAGACAAACACAGAGACAAACTTTCTCAGAAAAACCTCCCTCACTCTCCCTCATGCTTGTTTGGAGCCACTTGATTGATATCTTCCTCACTGACTGTGGTCCAGGCTTAGGCTCCAAGGTTGCAGCCTTTTAAACTCTGATTAGAATTGCAGGAAGGACTCTGGGGGCCTTTGGAGGCCACAGCAGACCACACCCTGAGGCAGAGCCAGGGAGCCAATGGATGCTTTCTTTTCATGATTGTTATGACAAGGAGAGGAGTTTGTTTAGCTCTTCAGCGTCCACAGTGAGGAAACGGACAGATATGGTGGAAAACAGCTGAGGCAGGAGGGAACTGTCATCACCACAGATCCTCATAGGTGCCATCATCCACCATGTTTACCGCTCACACACCTCCTGTTGTCCTCATTCATCATTGTATGACTGGTTTGTAGCAAAGTTTGCTCCTAAATGCTCACAGAAACGGATAGACTGTCTTTACAGGTATTAGTTTTGCATTGTTGAGTGCTTCTTACTGAAGGAGAAAGTGGAATCCAGTGTTTGGGGAATTCTTTATTGATTCGCTGAATGATTCGGGAGAAGATCTCAAGGCTTTTGAAGGAGGCTAAATGTGAGTTTTGTGTGAAGTCAGGAGATTATATGAGACTTCTTTCGTGTTGAAATAGTTCACAGGTGTGATGTGAGGCTTATGGAAACAGATGGGTGTGTGTTAGAAGGGCCAGGTGAGTGAGGCAGAGCTGAAATGACAACAGGAGACAGTAGACCCAGTCTTCAGTACGAGCGTAATATCTTTCAGCGAGTTCTTTTTTTTTTTTTTTTACAAACTCTTCAGCAAACAGTGAACTGCCTTTAGTGATCCAGCACATTACTGTTTCACATGGGAAAAAAAAAGAGTTGAGATGCAACAGAACTTTACAGTTCTCATTTCCTCCCCTCTCAGTAAGCCGCCATATGTTGCAAACCTCTCCAAACAGCTCCAACATCCCAGCTCTGAGGTCCTTGAACAGAGGAGACCACATCAGTTGCTGACATTAGTTGTTTTTTTTTTTCAATCAAGTGACAAAGTGAGACTGGCTGGGATGGAGCCTCAACCCTGTCAACTGCTTACACAAGGCATTTCCGTGTTGGTTGTCATGCATATGTGTGAGGGCCCTTTTTCTTCCCCCCCCTGTAGTTTTGTTTCACATTGTGCATGGTGTCAGCTTGTTTGGAACAGCTGCATCTGACTCTGACTGCCAGCCCAACAACGTCAGGCTCAGTTTGGGAGGAAACTGGTGCATAACTGGCATCTTTAATCTGCACAGTGTTGAATTTGCAAACTTGAAACCTGCTTCGATCGTACAGAATGGCAACATTAAGTTTTTTCGTACATCATATGGTAAAAAGGGAAGTAATGCAGTAGTGAAGTAATATTGGAGGATGCTGAGAGTCTCCGTGCTTTTTGACACATCCGTTTGCTTTGATCTACTGTGAGAGCCATGGTTGAGACAAAGGTTCACATTTTACCACCTCTCAACACAGTTCCGAATGAATAAGGCCCTTTGTTAACTTGGGCCTGTTAAGCAGTAATTACAAAGGGATTCCTCCAGCATAAAGACCACTTTATACGCTGAGGATGTCAAATCAGTTTTCATGTATGTGAATCATACTGCTGCATGCAGACTGAAAACCATCTGCATTTCCCTAACAGACCATATATTGCATGCTTTGCAATCTCTCATCATCTGCCAGTGACCCCCCCCCTGTCCAGTTCCCACCCGGCGTTTCTCTGCCCCACCCCCACGCGCATCTCTTATCTGTCCTTCCATACTGCTCTGTTTGTTGATAAGCCGAGAGGCCATTGGCCAGCACACATGGTGCCCATGTGACCCTTCAGCAACAGCCTGATGGCCAGATTGGAACCCCCCCCTCCCCCATGTGCGTTTGTGTACACATTTTGTGTCTGTGTGTGCAAATGGATGGCTGGTTTGCGAAGGGGACTGGCTACTGTAGCTTTTTATTGTTCTCCCTAATCATGACCCCCACCCATAAACCTTCAGACCCCCCCTCACTGCTTCCCGCTGGCTCAGTCTTCTCTGGCTGGTCTGATTGCCTCACCCCATCAGTAACCCACCCCTGCCAAACCAGCCCAGCAGCTTGTTTTTGGTGCACACTGTCCCAGCTCTTAATCCTATTGTTGGTGGTGATGTTCCCTCACACCGGCCCGTTTGACATCGCGCTCTCTGGAAAAGAGCTGCCAGCGTTGGCTGTTTTCATTAGCGGCTCATTTGGCCCCTCCACTCCGTACGTCACAGTGCACATGCGCGCGGGACGCGCTGGAGAAAAAGTTGAGCAAAGTGGCAAATGCTGTGCAGGGATGACGGATGATGTACGGTGCTACATCTGGATGGAGAGAGCGACTGCCGCACTCACGGGCACTTCATTTAAACAAAAGATCCTAACCGACTCTTCATATTACATGAAGCATGGAGTGAAAAATGGTTTGCAGTTTTTAATCAAGCCTTTCATAACCGCCACATTTTTCTCCTCTGCAGAGGGAAAGAGGCACGCTAGGCAGGGAGGTCAGAGAGGAGGAGAGGGTTGTGTTTGCAGACACTAAAATGAGCAGAGATGTAGTGCATTACACTGTCAGCTTTGGGCTCTGAGGTCGGATGGGGGCTTTTTTTTGGGGTCCATGCTTTCATACGCTTTGACACGGTCACATCTATGGGCTTTAGGATGTGTGGCCAGCCAACATGGACTAAGTGCCACTGCCAGGCCCATCACCGCTCCTGGCTCCAGCCCCTCTCAGCCATGGAAGGGAAGTGGAGCGATGGGTGGCTGCTGGCGGCCCCTTCACAGATGGCTGCAGGTACAGCGCTCCGCTTGGCTGATAACCAAAGGACTTCAAAGCTCAGACGAGCGCTCAGGCCCATTTCTGTCCAGAGCCAGGAAGCAAAAGGCAGAGAACTGAAAGCAGGTAGCAATAGACAAGAACGCGAGTAGTCAAAAGAGTCAACAGGCATGGAAATGAGCAGCTTTAGCCTTTTTTTCTTCTCCTTTACCTGCTCAGATGCTCACATACGGACTCGTTCTCCACTTCTCGTCATTACTTTATCACCTATGTCTTTCTTTACACATCCTGTTCTCATTAAAGCAGTTGTGCTGACATGTTCCCACCTCAGAGGAAAAAATAGAGAGATATCATCGTTTCCTCACAAGTCATTTATTTTTCTCCAAAGGATTCACGTCTTGAATTCTCTGAGGAAAAAATGACTTTCAATCAAAAGCAAACGAACACGTTTCTCATCCAGAGTTCTAACATGCAGAAAACTATATGATTTAAGTTGAGAAAATATTTTCTTTGTCGCTGCTGAAGGATGGAAGCCAAGCTCAAATAAGCTTTTAAAGGGTAATGTTGAGGGAGAGATGTTAAAAAGTCATTGATTCAATTAGACATTCCAGTGGCTCTTCCAATAACCCTCCAGTCCTGACATGAGAAAAACTGAATGTGAGCAACATTTCTCCATGGCTGCAGCAGACATTTCCTGACTCTCAGCTGTAAGTAAAAGGTCATGATTATTTCATGAAAGTTTGGGTCTCTTTTTGGATTATTAAAATACTACTATATTTAGGACCTTCTTGAATAGTTACACCTTTGCTTTTCCCCATTATTTTATTTCAAAACCTCCAACATTGTTTTATTTGTCAGATTTATAGTGGAAGCAAATCCAGCACACACTTTTAAAAGAACTGTTAAGCTCATAAAACATAAACAATTGTGGCATATTTATTCCTCAAATTGCTGCTCATGTGGTTCTCATTTACACATGGCTTGTTATTAAGAAAGTCAAACATGGGCTCAGGATAAATAAAACAGGATTCAGGAGTGGCCCAAATGCTTGGCTTAAATTACTGGGGCTAAGTGTGTTGCAGTACAAAAGAAAAAAAAAATAGCCGCACACCTTTTAGATCCACTCCTCACTTCAAAGCCTGGGGCGCATTATGGCCAGCCAGCAGCTCGGTCTGGAAGCCTTTTGAACTGACCCCTGCTTTCAGCCTGACAGACAGAGATGGGGAGGGAAAATGGCAGAGGGATGGGGAAGGACAAAGCTTGGAAAAGTACGGCAGAAATAGAAGAAGGGAGGCGGTGGAGCGGAGGTCGTGAGAGATGAATACCTTCATCTGGGGGCCCATTAGCCTCAGCGGCACAGCCAGAGGTCAAGGGGTATGGTGACGAGGTAGCAGCGGGGGGGGGGGGGTAAATGTGGATGGGTGTGGGTGGTTCCCAGGGACACTTTGGAGGAGGTTTCGGTGGCGGAGGCAAAATTTGTTGAGGCGGGGCTGCTGAGCTGACAGTTTTTCTTATTTAACCTGCCTCCTCCTTACATCTGGGATCAGCGCTGTCCAGCGAGCCCCCCCCAACCTCCCGACAGCACCCAGCAGCTCCTTATGCACACAAACTTGTTTGCGCCCCTCCAGCACTCAGAGGAGCTGGCTCAGAAAAAAGGGCAAAATGTGACCTTTAGCTATGAGGACCTGCTCCAGAACAGCCCAGACTGGGCCAGTTGTTTTTAACGACACAGAGGAATAACATAGAACATTAAGTGGGATCCCTCATTCAGTTTCTGAAATACCTAAAGTTTCCATCTTTATTCACAGTAAAGCGTCTTACAGAGTAATAAAAAACGATTTACTGCCTTTCAAACTGCTTTTTCTCTTCTCTCTCAGCATCAACATCTCAGATCACAGGAGCAAACCCAGAACTGGCAAATTTTTCCAGGCGGTGGATCTTGTTTTGTGTAATTTACTAAGGAAAGTTTGTTGAGTGAATAAATGTAAAACAGAGTCCTCATTCTCTCTTTGAAGGTGTTATTTGTGCAAGCTAATTCAAACTTGTCCTTTGCATACATGGCGGCTCAGCAGGAGGCTGTTAAAGTGACGGTGAAAATAGCCATTTCCTGCCTGGGTTTTGCTGCTATTTGTGACTCTGAGGACACTGTAAATATAATCAGCTAAAGCCATGATTTTCACGCTGAATCAGACGCAGAGGGCTGAGCTGGCTAGCCATATTTATTACCTCAGCTATGTGGCCAGAAGGACTCAACAGCCATGTTTACGACACAGTCAGTTGGATTAAGGACACATATGCCTTGCTAAATTGGTATGGGTGTCGTGTTTGTCTGTGTGCCGTAATCTTTTTAAAGCACTTTGAATTTATAGCATGCTAGGCCCCACTTTGTAAAAGAAAAGACGAAGGAGAAGCTACAGTAGGAAAGAAGCTAATGTGAGATTAATCATTCTAATAAGCATGCATATTGATGAGCTACCTGCAGGATGAAGCAGGAGTACATGTTGAGGCATTTTAGAGAAAGAAGAGGGGCATGCAGCCTAGATTTGTCTGATCTGTAGCCCTAATAGGCCCTGAGTCCCAGATTCACACATCCCTCTGAAATATCACACTTGCTTGTTGTCTAGAGATGCATTTGATGGGGAGTCAGTATACTGGGGCATGCAGCAACGGGGAGTCCAAGCAGATGTCAAGCCCACTTATCTTTCTTATTTATTCAAATTAAGCAGTACAAGGTGCATTTCAGACATCAGTACTTTTGTGACATCATGCAGACCCTAAACTAGCAGTTAGGGCTTCAAGTTTTCCAGAGCAAATGACATTAAAACATTTTTGAACAGCTTGTTTCTTTTTCTTAATGCTCGGCAAGCTCTTTGTTTTTTGTTTGAATGCAGTTGTGTTTTGGAAATAGAGGAAGTGATGGAAGTGCATGACAGACGCCTGGTCAGGTTTAACTGGTTCCTCTGTAGTTGGGGTTCATTGCTGGGTTTTTAATGGGTGGGGCATTAGATTAATCCCTCTGGGTGTGGGTTTGCATGTTTTGGGGTCTTGCTTTGGCGTTTTTTTTGTCACATTGTTCTGCAAATCTTCAGAAGAATCATCAGATGAAATGTTACGCGAATGAAGACGCATGTGGAGTCTCAGAAATGCATAAATGTCTCCACGCCCACTGGCAGGTACAGGCACACATTTTTGGCATATATACATACTTCTGTGTGTTGTTCTGTGCACATCCTCAGCCTGTCGAGCAGGACGGGCATTATTCCAGCTGTCTCAGCTGGATGTTAATGCAGCAGCAGACTTTAACCCTAAACTTAGGAGCATGCCCAACACTAATGCTTAGAAGTCTGTTCCATGGACAGGGTAGGGTGGCATGCATGTGATGGGATCACATCACATCAAAAGTAGCACTGAACATCTCCAGCCCGGGAGCACTGAGGTGTGGGAGATGAGTAGCATTTTACTAATCATTCGTGTTTTTCTTGTTATATGAAATAACTGATTATTCAGTACAAGAGTTAAAGTTTTCAAGTTCTATTTTGAAGTGAATCTGTTTTGTATGGATCTCTACTCATGACAAAACTAATTCTTGATAATCATGTTATGATATTACTTGTAGAATTCATCCCCAAATTCAAGTTATTTACCATAAATTCCCAATAATTCACATAATTCCACATAATTATATTCCTAAATTTCCCATGCTTAACTTCCCATGGAAAAGTACCAGAATTTTACTGGAAATTTTCCTCCCGTTTGCAACCCCACGTGAGACTCTAAGCTTTTTCCATCTCTTGTACGGGAGTTTGGGTAATGGCTAACATATTGATAAGTAGGGAGCAGAAACACATGTGTCCCTGTGGGAACATCAGCATAATTTAATCTCCTTTTGTGTTTGCATATCACTGGCTTTTGTCCTGGACTAACTAAAGTGCCATCCTTTAAGACCTCAGTTCCAGATGCATTTAAAAAAGCATCAACTAAGGCCACCATTCACATAAACACTAAAACACCACGCTGTGTGTAGATTACCGCACAGCACTCAGCAAAATCTATACTGCTCTGGTTCCGCTCAAATCAATTTGCCATTGTACAAAGTCTGCTGCATCTGGTTCATCTGTGGGTCCTTCCCGTTTGTTTTCTCTCTGCGCTTATTGTTTCTTGTCCCTACTTCTCATATGTTGATCCCATTAAAGAAAATCATTCTGCTGTCATTTTGAATCCAAATGACAAGAAAGGAAGTGCGCTTTAGTGGGTGTTTTTTTCCCCCTCTGTGTGTAAATGATAACCAGCCTGGAGAACGGCTGCTTATCAGGTGTGTGGCCCTGCATGGCCTGGCGCTGTGTTTGCAACTGTAGTCAAAGCAGCACAGTGTGATGCATGCAGCGGATGTAATGTAGGCAGGACTGGAGTTAACAGGTGCCGCTGGTAAATGCTTGGGCATGCTTTCAGCGCGACACGAGACACCTGCACAGTTTCTTTAAGCTCGTTCCACACTGTGCTGCAAAAAAGAACATTATTCATCCAGCTAGATTTCTTCTGTCTGTCTTACTTTTACTCAGTGTGGAGGGAGTGCTTGGTTAACTGACAACACGTGATTTTATTAATAAGAAATCCCACACTGCCGCTCACTCTCCCATCCATCCCCCCATCTCTCCTCCACCCTGTTCCTCGGTCCAGCGCCTGGTTGGGCTGACTTGGCAATATAAACAAGGCAAATGTTTTTCTCACTCCAGCCGTTTTATTGCCACATTTACAACCTCCTTATCAGCTGACAGTTGTCCTGTGGTAGTTGGTTTTTTTTCACTAATCTAATGCAAATGTTGGCTTCAAAAACCCTTCATGAGGACCAAGGAAGTTTAGGTTTCAGATCTGAACTTGTGTGTGTTAGCATTGGCATATTTGTGCTCTAGCATGTGGACATTTGCACAACTTGTGTGTGTGTGTGTGTGTGTGTGTCTGTTCCTGTTCATGTATCTATGCATGTGCATTTTGTAGAGTGCTGACTGATCACGTTATCTCACAGCTAACACAACATGTTGTATCTTTGGCTGTTTGCTTCCAGGAAGGGCAGAGTTGAGGGAGTGTCACGTTTACAGCAGGCATGTTGTTTAGCTAAGAAGTATGACTGCGAAACGCCACTCATATTTGCCTTTTAGTCTGGCCATATGCTGGATGAGTGTTTGCCCTCTTTCTGTGCGTTATAAAAGAGCGGATTGAAATGGCGAGACAGTTCCAAGCGGTCAAATACTGTAGCAAGCTAAGAGGAAAAAGGGCCGATGGAGCTGAAGTCTGCTTGACAGGATCTCCCTGCTAGCTTGTCTGATGCATTATTCTATAAATAAGCAGAGATGAGAAAGCTAAAAAAGCAGGCAGGATGGTCAATAGTGGCCTCGAGAGAGAGAGAGAGAGAGAGAGAGAGAGAGAGAGAGAGAGAGAGAGAGAGAGAGAGAGAGAGAGAGAGGGGGGAGGTGGTGGTGAAAGACTATGCGGTGTCAAGCTCCAGCTCCCCACAGAGGACGGCGCTCAGGCAGGAGGCAGGAACACAAGGCTAAACTGTTCTGCATGGACAAGATGTCCCGCTCTGTGGTGCTTCCACTGCTGTAATTAACCCCAAAGTTTCCGTCCTTACAACAGGTGGGCCTGCCGGCTGACCTGGAGACGGTAAAATACATGCAGAAAGCTGCAGCACATATATTTAAAGAATGTGAAAGAGGGACAGAGCAGAAGCCGCTCGGTGTGCTGGGCTTTTATTTAGCTCATCCTCTATCTTTGATACATGGGCTGTTCAGAAACAGGGCGGAGGTGTGGCAAGCAGCACACACACGCAAAGAGGAGCAAAGGCTGAGATAATGCTTAGTCTAGACAGTCAGAAGTCATTTCATTAGCAGGTGGTTTGCCCCCCTCCCCCCTCCAGTCCCACCAATTTTGGGATGTCCGGTAGAGAGAGTGGATCATCAGAGCGTCTCTGGTGTCAGGAGAAAGCGGCAACCTCCCACCAGGAAAAGTGATACACATGCGGAAGTGCAAAAAATTGCAGTTCCATCCTCATCAGCTAGGGGCTGGCTCCAAAGCAGAGCCAGGTCCCATTGGCTCCCATGTTAAAAACGCCAACTTTACAGCAGAATTAAACATGTTTACAGCCTGGTACAAAAAACATTTTAGGATTAAAATGTCAGGTTTACCTTCATGACAACTGTGG
>JAVQJG010125402.1:0-17461 GCA_036024015.1 Craterocephalus amniculus | reverse complement strand
GATTACCCCCCACACACTCTTGCATCTCCACCTCTGCTGAACACATAACAGCTTCCATTCTGCTCATCTTACCAGCCTCAGTCCACAGCGGCTCTCATTACCAGACATACTCTGATAATGTGCTAAAGCTCTGTTAGCGCGCGCATAAAGATTTTGGTTGTTTGTTTCTTCTGCTTCTGCTAAGACAGGCTTCAGCAACTATGCTCAATATTTGGCGTAGGATAGCCAGAAAGTGTAAAAAAGTAGCCATAACTTAGCAGTGCAGGTTATTTAGTGTGCGCATGTTTGAGGGATGTGCGCAGGATTTTATGATGAAATCACTGTGGCACCCTGTGCCCTGTGGAGCACATCAGTTATCTGGTGTTACAGGCGGTCAGGGTTAATCAATGTCACTTCCTGCTCATTCACAGCAAACGTCTCCTTCACAACTGGGCTGCAGGTGTTTCTTATTACGGCCACAGTGTCATTGTAAATTTTCGGCCTCCACGGTGGACTTTGCTTTGCACAGGAGCATCTCTGACTCATCTGACATTTCAACATGGAGCAGATCACTGTCTACACAAGTCCATCCGTCTTTATTTCTTGCTTTTCTCTCTTCTAATTCAGTTTCATTTGGACATTTCTTCTTCGGGAGACTCTTTTTTCTATCCTGTATGTGAAAATATTGCATTTAAAGCGACACAAATCCGTGTCATACAGCTGGAAAAGTCTCTCTCCAACCATTATGTTTTTACTTTCTGATTGTTATCGCTGCTGTTTGTTTCCAATAGAGAATGTAATTAGAAGTGACTAAGGCAGGGGCCATAGGTTTACGGGTAGTGTAATAGCTCCCCCAGGAGCCCTTTAAAATAGGATTGACTTTGGAAGGCATGTCTAATTATGGCTCTTCACACAGATATATTCACTAAGGGCAGCACAGAGAGCCCTGCAGATGCAGCTGCAATCATGAAGGTCTCAGAGATGCGGCCATTTCTTCCTGGGAATCCAGGCTGGGAATAATGAGATTTAACACAACAGACCTACAGAACTGTCAGTGTATTTGTTTTCTCTCTATACCCGTAGTCCACCATTCCCAGGCAACATTTAAATTGGTAATGTAGAGTAGAAACATATTGCCTGAGCCGCAAGGTGTGGTCCTACATTGTTTATTGCAACTATGTTTGCTTTGCAGGTTTTGTAAGTTCAAGACCTGCAACATGATCACACAGGTCTCTGCAGGCATTCTAATAAACAGATGAATGTGAAGCTATCAGTTGTGCTCCTGTCTGGTGCATCTGTCTGTGCACTGCAAGGTGCAAAGTTGTAGAAAGATTCAATTAGCAGATATACTGTAGCTGCAAGCCAGAGGGTTTAATTGCATGCCGCAGCCTGATCGTCTGAAACAACTTTGCACTAACAAAAGTTTAGGTTTACAAATACTGTAGGCCTGCAGTTCAAAGTTGAAATATGTATTTTTAGCCTGGTAATTACGGATTTATTATATGTCATTTGTGCACTTTTCAAGGTGTCAATTTCCTGGAAATGTGGTTAAAGGGTAATGGTTCTGTTTCATACCAGTATCATGACACGAGATCTGCAACAAGTGTCCTTTGGCATTCGTGTCTTTGGTACTGGTAGCTACTTCATCTGAAGAGTGACTATTAATACTATTTACTGCTCTTCCAATCTATGTTTGTAGCTGACAAAAAAATCTAACGAAAGACATTTAAATATCATAAAGAATCTATAACAGCTTTTTTTCAAAATACATAATTTTTGTTACATTGTTACCCCAAATATTTGCAATATAAATGGAAAGTACATATGTAACTTGAAACATGACTACTATTATGGTCCTAGAGTATTTTATGTAGTTCTGTTTGTCTTAATTTCTAATCTTATCATTTTAAGTTTGGTCCCTCATGTCTTATTTTGTTGAGTTTTCCTTCATGTATTGACTTCACTTCTAGCTTCCTGATTATCACACTTGGTTTCTTTTGCTGACTGCCTTTCCCGTTGTTTGTTTGTAATTGGTTCCCTCAGTATTTTAAGGGGCACTGTGTAACTTTTGGCCACTAGGGGTCCTAAACCTGTAATTTCCCTCTAAATAAACTTTTGACCCAAATATAAGCCTAATGTGAGTAATAATAGATTATTTCTGAGGTCAATACAGTGTTTGACTCAGGTTGTGCCCCTTGGGTGCTTCCCTCTTCAGAAATCAGACATGATAACTTCACATGAGCGTTGCCTCTCATGGGATCATATGACCTGCAGCACTTTGCTCTACAGCTACAAAACAAAGTGGGTTGAGCTTTGTGCTACTTTTTCCTTGAATGTTTGTCAAATTTGAACAAAGTAAGAAAGTTAACACGGTGTCTGAGGAGGCCAGAAGAAAAAAGGCTGTTTAATATTGCAACAGTGTTGTGTGGCCTGTGGCAAGTCACAGGTCTAGCCCCCAAGTGGCCAAAATTTAGACAGTACAACCTTTAAGCTCCTGGTTTTTCTTTTGCCTTGAGCCAGTTCGTTATTTTCAATGTGCGTGTTCTGTAGCTGTTGCTATACTGTAGTAAGATTACATTTAGTTATCTCTATGAAACTATTTATACCGTGTTTTTTTTTTCTTACTGCAGAAGGCTATGTGCCTGAGGCTTTTCTATAATGTCAATACTTTATTTGCAAAGTCTTGACTGCAGGGATTTAAATTTCATGTTTCAGCGACCTCTGAGCAGCAGGAGGGCAAACATTTGGAGGCAAACAAAATGATTCCCTTTCACCAGAAAGACTCTACCCTATGCAATAACGTGACTGCATCTCTAGGCTTTAACAAATATATTTATTCACAAAAACATGTGTAAACAATTTCTTTACACGAAAGCTTGATATATTAGCAAAAATATAATGTCATCATACCAGAGGTTTGCTTGTTCTGTTGTCACATCTGACCAGGGATTTCCAGCAGTGTTCCAGTGAAGCACTTGATCGTTGCACTGCTTCTGTATGAGGAGTGATTGATGCCGGGCAGGAAAAGGCACACTTGCCTGTAAACAGTAAAGCTGATTTACAGGCACTGATTAATTTTTCAGTCGACAATGTAGTCTAAACTAAAATAATTTACATTTGCTGGATGTCAATTATACAACAAGAAACAGTTCATGAGGTTAGTATTTTGTTACTGTTTAGATCAAGACAGAAAAACTGACAGTTGCATTATCACAGACAGAATCTAAAAACCAAATATCTATGAGATCCAATCACATTTGGCCTAAAATTGCCTTTTCCAATCCCCTCCATAATGTATGGATTTCTGTTGTCTTCTTTTCAATATACACGTCATAAACAAGCAACAATTATATAAAAACAATAGCCAGCATGTGGGGCCCATAAAGGTAATGTTCGAGCTGGAGATAATGGGACCCGAGTAGGTTTGTCCACGGTTTCAGTGGATGCCTCGCCTGTGTTTGCCCATATGAGATTCACATATTGGGCATATGTATCTGAAACCTCATGGAATTTGTCAAATTTGTCCAGTTCAAGCCCGTACAGATTCAGATCACATAATTCTAATGTCAACAAGAACCGATATGAAACCTGTTGCTTCTGTGCTTCTGTGGCTGCAAAAACCTGTTGCCAAGTTGCGACGTCAGCAGGAAAACAACCTGCCATCGACAGACTGTTCTACAGCATGATGGAAGATCTAGTCCTGAACTTGAACACCTCCTTGTGCATGTGTTTGGCTGTGCACAGTGGCTTACCCATCTGACATTTTACTCTTCATCAGTCAATCATTATCACTTACTAAGACGAAGGAACAGTTCTCGATCACTTCAAGTTTATCTACTCCGTTCTGACTTTTACAAATAGCCTAAGTTTAAAGAAGTTTAAATGTAGGCTTGTGGTCTAAATTAGCCTACCACTGGTGGCCATTCTAATGTTGTTTTCTTTTTCTTTTCTTTTTTTTAAAAGCATGACAACAATGTAGGTAAGTATTTGCAATCAGGTGAAGCTGGGTGAAGCAAAAATTATGTATGTGCAACATACATAACTGGTCATCATAACTTTCCCACAATGGGTCTGAATGAACCAGTTCAACTTGAAATACAACACGAAGGCACAAATGTAACTACGCACCGTAAAACTAAAAAAACTTAAGAAACAGTCTATCTGTAAACGATATTTGTTACAAAGCTGCTGAATTTCCTGTAAAAAAGCAGCAGTGTCAAGTATTCAACTCCCGCCAACTTCACTTCTTCCTCATTAGTGAGCCGAACCACAGTCTGGTCGAATGTTTGAATGTTGGCAATTTTTTGGTCTTAATGGTATGCAGGTGCACTGGTACTCTATAATTAAAAGGGAATGACTTGTTGGTTTACACAGCAAGGTAAAAGATGTCAATACCTGTCATCAGCACTTAAAAATTTTAGACTTAAGCTTAGCACATTTCTGTAAAACTCCTGCCCTCTTTTGAAATTCCTGCTGTGAAACATATCGAAATAATGATCCAATAGAAATGTCTGGATCACCTCAATAACCTGACATCCTCCTCCTCCTTTTCCTCTGGGTGTCACTAATCACCCCTCATACCGGAGGCATCGCTGCCCTGTGTTCGCCGCCCTGCCAGCCAGCGTAGGACCAAGCGGATGATGGTTCGTATTTCTGTTGACTTTCCTCCAGATGTCGGTGTGTGTTGCTGGTTATTTGCCACCGCCCAACCTCTCGTCATCTTTCTGGCTGTCTGTATGATCGGACTGTTTGTAGATGTGTGACAGCAGCGGAGCCGTGGGGTTTGGCGCAAGCGGTAAAGATCGACGCTTTGAAAACCTCCATCTCTGCCCGAGTGAGAGTCGACTGGTAAGTTTCAGGCTGCTTATCGACATAATGTTGACCACAATTTGGATGATTTTTAATACAAATATACTGCGAGCAAAGGTTTATTTGTAAATGTTTACCGTCTTTTTTAGTTTTTGTTATTTTTCATGGAAGACGAGGGAAATTAAAAAGCACTTGTAAAGAAAACAGGTTACATCTGACTCCTCAGTGTGACCCATAGTCTTTTATTCATTTATTTTATTCATTTTCATTTTTCACTCTTGTCCCTTCCAAAAATCTTAACTTAGCAACGCACGCGCATCTGGAGGCAATTGGTCGTGGGCGAGCAGCGCGTGAGCAAAGGAGCGGTCCTCATTCACGGCTGAAGCGTAAATTATTGAACTTGAGGAGTCATTCACTTTCAGCTGAACGTTTTCACGCACTGTGGAGCTGAAAGACACCCGGCATTGTTTCCACAAGCTGAAATACTTTAAGTTTCAAAAAAGAAATTACCTGAATCCTTTGGCTATATTCATTATAACTGTTTTTGTTATTTTTCTCATATTTATTTCAGTCGCAGATTAATCCGCAAGTTTTTGTGAGCATGTTCAGAGAATTGTTTTATTGTTTTTTGTATTGTTTTATTTTATGATATTATTTTGCATAACAAGTAAAACTGATCCATTCTGATAACTGACACAAACATTCATTATTAGCTCTGTTTGATGTCACATCTTGCATTGTAGTATGTTTAAATGGACAAACTCCCATTATCTATCCATCTATTGAATTTATGACTGCAATTACCCTTCTGTAAACTTTGCTTTGTAAAGTCACATAAATGTCTGGCTGGAAGGAATAATCATCTACATACTGATGCATTTACCATCTTTAATAACTGCCATGATGTATTAGGGCCTAGTGTTTTGTGAATTTGAGTTACATGTTAAGATGCAGACTCTGCTGTTCTGAAGTATCTGAACCCTGTGCAGCTGTAACTCAAGTGTTAACTTCTACTCTGTAGCTACAGCAGCAGTATGTGTGATTGCGTTTGGAAACGTTGGAGAGGCTCATAGCTGCTCATTCGTTCCTGATCATTGAGACTGTGTGCAGCCACTTTCAGACGTCACTCAGCCTGAATAGATATATTGCCTGTGTTAGGGAGAAAGTGTGGAGAGCAGCAGCTTTCCTCAGTTATTTCACTGTTTTCAGTCATCTCATTCTTTGATGTGAGGGAGTGTCATTCAGGAAGTGCCGCTCAGATCCGGTGTTATGAGGCCTCCGTCAGAGGTGCTGCTCTACTTTTCCAGCAGGTGGGTCACATTTCCACTTTGTGTTAATGGAAGAGGAACCGGACTCCAGAGGAATTTTACCACCGTGGGAATAGCGTCAGGAGATTTGTGATCTGGGAGCACCTGTTGACAGATCCGTCCAGGTGATTGAGAGGAAAGCTGTGTGTGTTACATAAAAAAAAATTCCAGAAGAAAGAGGAAATTTAATTTTAGCTGGAATGAAATGAATGTACAGTAACCATGTGTCTGGTGAGGGCTGCTGACCCTCTTTAGCAAATGATTCCTCATAGTGTTAATTTGATTGGCAGTGAGCAGTATCTACAGAAGATTTCTCTGTGGCGACAGCTTGTGCATAATTCTCCCTCCTCTGCTTTGTGCAGCTTCACTCCTGCCCAGTCTGGAGTATAAATAACCATGTGGATGGAGCAAATCTCAGCAAAGCCCAGCGCTGTGGTACATCAGCACTTTGGAGAAGGCCAGTCGGGGATTATTTGGTTCTTTTTATCTTGTTCATCGTTCTGTTGATCCTGCTGCTACTGCTTTATATTGTTGGTCAGTGGGCTGCCCCAGTTTTTATCTTGCTCTGTGAATTAATCCATCAGCTGTGTAATTCAGAGACTCAAAGATTAGTTTTTCCATTTGTTATTTTAACAAGACATCTCGCTCATTGGTGACTCATGGACACAAAGTTGGGGAATCAAGAAAAGTAATCAGAGAAATATGTGAGGAAGTAGGCAGGAGGGAGCTGAAGCTAATTATATTTGAGATCAATGTGTCAAAGCTCCACCCACGAATCAATCAATTTATTATCTTGCAAAATAGAAAAAGAAAAGAAAACCCTTGATTTCTCGACTGTAAAGGTCTATTCTTTATCCAAAGTAAAGTCTGACTTTCTTTGATGATTTCCCTGAGAATTAACTGGGGAAAAAAAACTTTGAAGAATGATAAATTTGTGGTTGAGGCTACTCAGTTCGGTCCCAGAAAGATCATATCCCTACACGTCTTCATTGCCTCCCTGCTCCAACACACCTGACTCAAATAAATAAGTCATTGTGCACAACATCATATGCTGCTCGGTCCACTGAATTTCAGTCAGGTGCGTTGGGGCAGGCAGACTCTGGAAACCTGCAGGGCTGCGGCCTTTGTGAGTAGCCCTGCTCTATACCCTGAAAATAAAGAAGAACTTAATCAAGGCTATTTGGAACGTCTCGGACTTCAGCTGAAAGAATGGGGCTGAAGTCGTCTCACATTACCATGGAATAGTGCAACACCATCATTTAATAAATACAATACAGGTCCACTTATGCCTTAATGATGGGTACTGATGTAGAATTGAGCATTAGGATGAATTATTGTTAAATTAAACATGCATTCTTTCCTTCTGGCTTCAGCTGCAGCACCTCTGCTACTTTCAACTTGAACTATGTTTGTTTAGGATTTCTTATTGTTTTTGTGAGAAATGCATCAGCCATAAATGTGCTTGGTCATCTGCTGTTAGCATCCCCCTCCCACCCTTCCTTTTTCTTTAAAATATTTTATAAGTGGTCATAACTTCAGCTGGACTGCCTGTGTTAACCCATGGAGTCAGTCACCACCGCTGTGGTATTGCTTAGTGTAATCTTAGCTGCTGGGTTAGCACTAGGGCTGGGCGGTATGAAAATTCGTATCTCCACGCAGTATATAATATATAGTATTTTGTCAAGTAATCAAAGAGTTTTAATTTACAGACTTGGGTGCTAAATGCACTTTTAGGACCGGTGGCACACGATTGACTGAAATTAAACTAGCTTTTTATTAAATTTAATGACCCTAACACAAAATGAATGAAAGATAGGCCTACTTTTCAATGACCATAACAAAAATACAGTTTTGCAAAATGCAAAGAGAAAAGATGGAAAGTTTTGATATTTTACCCAGTTAGCACAGGGCCTTGTCACTGTTGGGTGTCATTGCATTATCTAAAGCAGCTCACATATTGTTGCTGTCATGTTTTTGGAATCTCCTCTCAGAGAGAATAAAAGAAAAAAAATGTTTGTCTAATTCTGAATGCTAACAAACATCCTGTTGTCATAATGAAAATTGAAAATAATGATTGAAAATTCTCATCCTCATCCACCCACTGTTTAGAAACAAACTGCAACTATACTGAATAGCTAAATGGCCTTATACTGTCTCTGGGGACCTTTGATTGCAGATAGATATAAATAGTTCTTTGGAAGGTAATAAAATCAGAACTGCCAGTTTGGCAAAGCCCTTGCAGTGTGGTTTAATTCAGGTTTAGTTTTTTCCCATAGATATTACTCACTCTAACTCTAAAAGTATGGAACATGGTGGAAACCTCACTGTTGTCATATAGATATTAAAGTCACCACATGCTGGGAGAGAAGGTTAAGAAAAATCTGAATCTCTGATGTTTTCACTGTGATGCAATCATTTGCAGGACTAATGCTAATCTTCGCTGCCCGTCGCCCATCTGACCCGTGCTCCAGCTCTGCAGTTCACCGTAGAATCTACAGCACTGCACATTCCTTGACTTCACTAGTTTTTATGCTCTGAAGATTTCAATGATGGTTCACCTTTAACATCACACATTGATGTTGTTTTTTTTTTCAGTTTGTCGCAGAGAAATGTCCATAGCTTGATCATTAAAATCCAATTTTATGAGCGCAAGATAGCCTGAGACCTTAAGAGAAAAAGGGCAAGGTGAGGTGATTGCACCATTATGTCAGCTAGCTCTGTATTATTTTTGCTCAATTTTAAAATTTGCTGTAGTTTGCTGCAAATGAAGATTCATTTGATGGGTTCATTTTCATTCATCTTCTTTATTTATTGGCTATTGGATTAAAGATTAAATATTTTTACATATTTGTTTTGGATTTGATGTTGCTGGCGGATTGTTAAAGAGCTTCTCTGATGTCCCTGTGACCTCCTCCTGATGTAAGTCTGGGAGTTTTCCGCACCGCTCTTTGCGTAGTCTCATCACTGGTGGCGACGGTGGGGGAGGAAGGTGAAGCACCGTAATGGCAACCATTTCCTCAGTGACCGCCAACCTGGCATAAACTCTGCCTAAGCATGGAGGGGGAGTGTTATTTCAGCCTGTCTTTTCAGCTGGAAAGGGAGGCAGACCGTGCTGAGATGGCAAAGCTGTGATCGATAGGAGGAGAGGCTTTTTTACAGCTGGAAGGTGACGAGGAAGTGAAGCAGCTCCTGCCCTCAGGGGGATGACTATTCTACTCTAACTCTGCTATTTTTTGTGTAAGCTTCAGGCAATAAAGCCATTAAAAAGTGGAATGACAACCTTGAAACTTCTTGAAGGTACTGTGAAGAATACGTGGAGACAAAAGATTGGACCACTAATTTATATACCTTTGAATAATTAGAAAACAGACTTCTGCCCCGAATCTGCTTACAGTACAATCTTACTTGATTATCATATTGTTCGTGCAGATTTTGAAGTATTAATAAATGATGACATTTCCAGACCAAAGGGCCCAGCAGGTGCTTTTTGTTTTTTCTACAGGTTGAATTTTAGTTCAGAGCAGATGACCCGTGTGTCTTGTTAAACAGACTGTAGCTGAAAATAAAAGCAAAATACCTGGCAGCCCAGACTGGTGCACAAGGTGTGGATGACGCACGACAAGTGCAACCGCGTGTGAAGCAGAGCCTGGGGCTGTGGGCTCTCTGCTGATAAGTATTAGCACAGAAAAATATATTCCATCATCAGTATAAATGTCACATTAGAGTTTCCATCATTTTTTTTCCAATTGTCATGCACTTTTACGTTCATGTTCCAGCTTGTTAAAGCAGGTAATGGAGGTCATTTCCAGCGGTTCTATTGAAAAAAAGGAAATTAGAATGATGCATTTTGTTAAATTGTGCACTTAGATGAAATGTTGCAGTACATATGATTAGTTTCCACCCTGCTGGTTGGTGCAAACCAAAAACGACATTCACAGCAGCAGCAGCCAGAGACGAGATGTAATCTGTATGTGAGAGCCGTGGATGGATGAACATGAGATGAGGTGAGGGTTTGCCTGCAGGGCGGCTGCGCTCACACGGCAGAAGGGGAGAGACGGTGACTTTGCGTGAAGCTCTGAGGCCATTCCACCTGAATGTAGAGGCACACTGAGGATGAAAGCTGAGGATTCATAAAAACAATTTTGAAATAATTGTAGAGTGATGTGTGAGGAGCAGCGGGTCACATCACAGCGGCATCTTTTTAAAATAAATCTGAACTGACTGAAAGAGTTTTGGCTATTTAAAGACGGGCTGAAGATGAGATTTCCTGGAAACAGCTGTCTCAGCGCAGAGCCTACAAAAGGATTTTATTGCTTTCGTTGTGTAATGTTTGCAAACTGCTGCGATGTTACTCAACCAGAAAGACGCTGAAGTCTGTTGTTTTGTCTTTCAGGAACTGTCTGCTGGGTATCGCTGCACTACGATGACTCTGAGCTCCTGAAGATTTTTTTTTTCTCTCTTTTTGAAAACATTTTCCTCTTGACTCCTCAATGGGTTCCCGCAGCCAAGGCTTCTTTCACAACCATCACCACCACCGCAGCTCCATGGTGCCTGCCACTGTGCCGAGGCTTCTGCCTGAAAGCGGGAGCCTGCTGGGGGGCATCGCTCAAATAACCCCCAGCCTCTACCTCAGCAGGGGGAATGTGGCATCCAACCGCAGCCTGTTGCTCTCTAAAGGGATCACCTGTGTGGTTAACGCCACCATCGAGCTGCCTAACTTCAACTGGCCTCATATGGAGTATATAAAGGTCCCACTGGCCGACATGCCCCACTCCCCAATCTCACTGTACTTCGACAGCGTGGCTGATAAGATCCACAGTGTTGGGCGCAAACGAGGGGCCGTGCTGGTGCACTGTGCAGCCGGGGTGAGCCGCTCAGCCTCTCTCTGCCTGGCGTACCTCATGAAGTATCATCGTGTGTCTCTGGCCGAGGCCCACGCCTGGGTCAAGGCCCGTCGTCCCGTCATCCGCCCCAACGGGGGCTTCTGGCGTCAGCTTATCGAGTACGAAAGGAAGCTGTTTGGCAGAAACTCTGTTAAGATGGTCCAGACCCCCTACGGGGTCATACCTGATGTTTACGAAAGGGACCGCAGGAGCTACGCTCCATACTGGGGACTGTGAGAGCGCGGCGCGTACCAAAATGTCCATCCACAGTTAGGAGGAAACTTTAGCTCTTTTGCCCTTCCAGACCCCAGGTGCAGGCCTGTTCTGGACAGGTGAAGTGCGACACAAGTGTGTATATGTGTGTGAAGCTTATTGGCTGATAGAAGAAGTTTAACAAAGCACCTGCTGCTCATGGCGCTGCTGTTGGTCCAACAAGTTTTCTCTGTTTAGTCTTTGAGTGGGAGCAATGGTGACATAAAGTCCAAAGTCCTTGTGAGCGGAAGATGAGATGGGACCATAGTGGTGCTGGAACAAACCTCTGAGCGTGGAAGTTGGTGCCGTCTATCTCCTGGTCATGTTTACCAGTTTGAAGGGAGGTGAACACTCCATGAAGGCGTTGGTAGTGCTGGAGACTCTGCAGCTCTGACAGTGATGTCCTTTTCCTGACGTGGTGTCATGTGGTGGTATTGTGTCAGTTTTGCAGTAATATTTGGTGTGAAGGGCAGCAGCATGCTCTTAATTTATGGTAGCATTAAAGATATGTGTACAGAAAAACACTATATAGGCAAATTATTTTATTGGAGTTTACTGATAGTGAAGAGTAAATAAAAAGATTGTGGAGCTTTTGAACTGAATATTGAAGATGTTACATCTAAAACATGTAAGCTAGAAGTCAAGGTTTAGCGAGGCTCCTGTGTACCACAGGGTTGACTGTTCTGCCCTGTGACCACACTATGTTATTGTAGTGCTATTTGATGCTGTATTTAAAAAAAAATCTGCTGCTTCAAAGAAGCGGTAGCTCGATGAAGAATATTTTCTGTTCCTCGCTTATAACTTCTGGCCACGTTCAGTTAAGGTTGCAGAAAGATCAACGCTGCACAACAGACACATTTTTATTTCTCCAAACTGGTTCAGTTCTGTGACTAAAAGCTTCCCTGTGGAAAAAAAAAACTTTTTTCACCCCACATTCTTTCAGTACCTTTTGTGGGAGTGAAATAAGTCGATATATAAATGATGACATAAAAGAAAACATAACTCAGATATGAACTGCGATATTTAGATTCCTGCTTGCACAAAATGTACATTTTGGGAAGATTTTCACCTGTGTTTTCTTCCTCACTATTTTAAAAGTTCAGGTTTATCTGGCCAGTCTTCCTCTCACTGGTGCAGTGCTGCCTTTTCATCAGTCACACCTGTAGAGACAAACCAGTGGTCAAGACCTCCACAGGCTGTACTGCTATTCAGATCATTCTTAAAATTACAACAAATAATTATCAAATATGTTAAATTAGCTTTTCTTTTCATAAAAAAAATAGATGGCACTATTGTTGTGCAGATTATAGTATACAGTGAGCATTAAAAGACTCAATAAATCCAGTTTGACCGATCTGAGCATATTAACTCAACCAAATGCATCTTTTGTTGATGGCTGCTTGTGTGTGTTACAGGAGCACAGGTTGCATATAATGTGTCACCACTCCACCCACATCTCATAAGTAAAGCTGAATTGTGTCAGAAACTAGCACAGTAATCTTTAAAACCAGACTGACTGCATTAGTGAGAGCTGGTGTGGAGGTGTGGTATCATGCAATAAATCTTACATAAATTTGAGCACCCAATTCTCCAATGACTCGTTCCCTGAATGCCATGCTTCTCTGTGCTGCACTGTTGTCGATACACACTCTGTATTAATTATTTGTAAGAGCCAGTTGTCCTCCGAGCCTCCTGTCAACTATTTTTCCCCACTTTATATGATTGTATTCTCAGCTTGCAAGCTGTAACATTGGCATTGGTATTGATTAACGTAGCGTTCAGAACACAAGCTGACTGCAAACGGCTGTTTTGATAGATTAATTCAAATATAACCATTTACTATCAGACTTCACTGCAAAATAAAACAGTCCTTTGATAAAACTGATTCCTACAGGCTTCTCTGTGATTATTTTTTCCATAACAATAATAACTTAAACCCATGTTAAAGTCACATTATGCAATAAACTTGGGTGCAACATCATGTTTGATGTTTAATTCTGTGGAAAAGTCTTAATTTATCCCTCATCCTTTCTGAATATATTGGAAATATGCTTAATATATTGGAAAATTAGGTTGTTTACTTTGTTATACCTTGAAGTTAACCTTGAACTTAGGTTCCATCTTTTTTTACACTTAAATGATCTGATTTGGTGTTAGATGTGATGATCAACTAGAAAAGCACTCAGAAAGTGCAGACCTCCGCCAAGCACAACAGTCTCCGCATACAAAAAATATATATCTCTTGAAGGTAGATTTCATTTGATTACTACTATTTCTCTTCTGGACCTTCACCCAGATCTAATCTATTGTTCCCTGTATCATTTTCAAGTTATCCTGAAGGTTTCATCGAAATCTGTCCATAACCTTTTGAGTTATGTTGCACACAGACAGACAAATAACTAACGCCGGCAAAACCATAACCCCCTTGGTGGAAATAACTATAACAAGATAACCCAGCAATTACTTTATTGAGGAAAAAAGAACAGTCTTCGGAAAACAGAGAAAATCATCACTAGAAAATCTGGCTACCTGCAAGTAAATGTTAGGGGTGGGAATCACTGGTTTGATCAAGATACGATATTATATCGATATAGTGATACGAATAATTCGCTGTTTGCCGATATCTCAAATTCAGTCAAGATAAGATTTCGATTCGATTTGATCTAGGATCGTCCGATCGATATGAAACGATATAAAGCAATATATTGAGTAATTGATCACAATTATTTCCATTCACCACTAAAAGCACCTAGATCATCATTTAAACTTTCTTTATTACTGAGATCTGGCATTAACATTTAGTTTAAAAGAAAATATTTTCAAAATAAAAGTGTGTTTGATAACTGGTTACTCTATCGATTTTTGTCCGGTATTAGGATTTTGGATCGATATCATTGAATCATTGACCATACGATCAATGTATCGATACAGATCGATGTATTGTCCCACCCCTAGTAAATATAATGAAACTAGTTAGGGTGAAGATTTCTGTGTAGTAGGCTACTGCATGTACATTAATATAATCAAAAAGATCACAGGCTGCAGGGCATGCCCTGAAAACAAATTTACACAAACAATTTAAATTAATGCGTCTCACTTAATATTTTTGCATTAACTCAGTGTAAATATTTTAGTTTGACCCAAAATTTTAACTTCATGTAAACTCATAATTTAGTTTCTTTCATACAAAAAAATATTCATCGCGATGTTGTAACAATTACATTTTCACTGTTCCAAGTATTTTGCTTGGCACAGTTTATCTCCAAGATTTGTTCATAGTCCAGTGTTGTTAGACAGTATTTCATGCTATATTCCAGATGTGTAGATGTATCATCCTGGATCTGGGACACAGTCAGTATTGTGTTCAAGGTATTTTTGGATAAAAAAGTGGAACATAAGATGATCATATTGAATCCACAACCAAAGATATCAGCATGTTTCACTGTATGCCCATCTTAAGATATCAATATTCCTGCTTTAAAGCCAGAACAATGCCTTTACAAGATGTCACAAAAACAACTTTTAAGGTAACCTTTAATCATTTTCCATATTCTTGTAGGTGGAAGAAAGACATTGTTGATGTAGTTATTTCTTCTTGCACATGTGGGTGAAATGTGCTCTGCACAATGTAATTTCTGAGCACTTAATGTTTTCTAAAAGTAATACATATGGAAATATACTTGCTGTGTACAGTCAAGAAGAAGCTCCCAGAGCATTATAATGGATGTGGAATAAAATAAAATGAAATAATGCTCTTAAACTTACTGCTGTGATGTACATGCATAAGGAAGAGTTTATTTTCTTTATACAGAGATCTAATAATGTTGACCTACAAACAGCTGCCAGCGTACTGAAGTTGACTTTAGTTACAGAACAGAGGAAAGCAGCAAAAATGTTGGAGTTTTCAGTTTTGGCCAAAATGCTAATAATTTGATCAACTTTTGTCACTTGACATGTTAAATAATGTTAAATGTATATTATTTTGGAAAATGTTATAACAGACCATCAGTGAGTCCATGCTTTCAAACCACAGTATTAATAGTATTAATATTGGAACTTTAAAAAGTGACTGTAGAAGCACAGAGACAGTGACATTATTAATGATATTATTATTATTATTCCCGCGACCCACTTGGATTAAGCGGTTCAGAAAATGGATGGATGGATGGATTATTATTATTATTACATTTTTTTAAACAATATCTTCGCTTTGATATATATATAAAATACACCTCTAAAGAACTATTTCAGGTTTTTACTAGATGCCAACATATACATTTATTTACACGCAGAAAAACATTTTGCATCTTTTTTTAATAACCATGTCTGAGATGTTTCCACATGAACGGACAGCAGTATTTTCGCCTCCAAAAGGCGTCTTGACGTTCCGTCTGCACAGCCATTTTCCCCCAGGAGATGTCTTCAGATGTCAAACAAGTGTTTTGTCATTCATTTTCATTTGCTGTGGTTACAGAGCAGCAGGCAGAAATTGATGAGCACAATTCGTCTTGTGCCCACAGTTCTGAGGGACCTCTGGAGTGGTCTCCACAATGAATTCCATTACCCAGAGAGACGAGGTGTGTCTGATGTCAGTCCGACCGCCACAGAGATGCTTAAGTGATGGGTCCAAATCATACGCTGCATAGACCATTTCTCCCCGAACCAAAATGAGTCTTTTTGGTGTTCTCTCCTCTGCCTCCTGGCTGTGTTAATACGAGTACTTGCAGGTGGTTACAGAGCATAGTGAAGCACTTAAGTAAACACATCCTTCACCGGCAGAAGGATATTATCATCTATCATTAAAGCAGCAAGTAGAACCATTTGCATCATCCTGAGCATCGGAGTGGGCCAGAATCCACAGGTACAGGCCACGCCGAACACACAACACCAGTAAAGTTTCAGAAGATAAGATTCAGATAACTGATCAACAGGAAGCATCACACACTGGTGAGAATAATCTAACTATGTGTATGTTTGTATCTTAACTGTTTTTTTTTTTACCATTAGAATTAAACATTTTGTGAGAATAAATGAAAGACACATACTATGGCATCTTAAAGCTACTTTTCAGAGTGAACAAAAAACATTTTTTCAGAGATGTGAAAACTGCTTCAAAGCGGGAATCTTGAATGCAGAATGTAAAGAACTGTGAACAGACACATAAGCTTGTTTCTGTGTGGGTTTAACAGCACAAAAAATGCAAGTACCTGTTTCTGTTTTTTGTGATACTAGGCACAAATACAACTTCCTAAAGAAATGTTAGTATACATTTTCCTGACAAGTCCTGAAATGTGTGTCGAATCCCATCAAAGAAGCTGCAAAGTCTTTTTTCTGAAGTTACAGGCTTTGGAGCTACGCAAATGGTTGTCTGGCTAGATTTCAAAAGTTTGACTCCCATTGCAGTGATAAATGTGCCGGGGCGACGTGGCGAGAACATCTGCAGGTCTTTAGGAAGCTGGGTTGTTTTCTTTTAGTCGGGAAGCTTTAAAGGCTTGCTTTGTTTTCAGCCAGATTGCATCATTGACCCAGAAAGCTTTGATCACAAAAAGTAACCTGCAGGCTTTGTAGTTATAAATGCTCATCTTAAAGGATTTTTGAAAGTATTGAAGATATTTTTTAATGTATTTAAGGCATACTGAAGTCTGTCATTTTTATTTGTCAGTTTTCTGAAGGGGAATATCCCCTCCATCCATCCTGTGAGGAACCAGCATCATTGTCTCTTTACATCTGATATTTCTTTGTTCTGTGCTTTAGGGCTTAATTTTGCAAAAAAAATAAATAACCAGTGATGAACTGCATTGAATGTATCTCTAAACTGAAAGAAGAATAAGTGAAGAATTCAGAAATCATGCATGAAACCTTACAAGTATGTTATTTTCAAAATAAATAAAGAATTTAAATGAAGTCTACAGCCAAAATATATAGGAGGAACATGAAAATGGTTGGTATCTGACCTGCAGTATTCTCTTTAGTAGACTGATTTTTATTTCCACCACACAAATCCAAAGAGAACATATGCTGTAACAATATGCTGTAGCCACAGTAAATTACTGAATCGTGGCTTATCTCCACTTTAAATTAAACAGCATTTAATGATTCACTATAATCTGCATGAACCACAGCAGAACTCCCAATCACTTGTAAATTCTGCAACCACACACACACACACACACACACACACACACACACACACACACACACACACACACACACACACACACACACACACAC
>JAVQJG010125400.1:0-16039 GCA_036024015.1 Craterocephalus amniculus | reverse complement strand
CAGTGGCGGTTCTAGACCACCTTGACAGAGGGGGCCAGGCTGGGGCCAGTGGGTTTCTCAGAGGGGCACATTCAGCCCAGAGCAAATAAAGAGGCTGTTGTAAAATATATGATTCTTTTTTTATTATTTTATTAAAACAAGTTATTAGTGATTTGTCACTGTGACCAAATTAGTATGTTTAAACATATCACATTTGTAACACAAGTGTAATAATAATGAGGAAAAAATGAGAAAGTAAAACACTCCCTTTCTTAGTTTAACCATTAGTACAAACTGTGGCTTCTACAAACTTTTTCAGGCATTTTCATCATCAGATTGTCATTGCACCACTGTGAATGTAGTAAATGTAATGATTTCTTGATGAAGATTATAGTGATATAATCTTTAGCAATGAATCCTTAATACATTTATTGTGTCTAATGTGTAGGGTTTGAACATTCTGAATTTACCAACTCCCAGAAACATAAAAACATTTTTTTTAAAAGCTAACTTTCATACCATTAGAACAATATGTAAAATACTATACTTGCATTGAAAATTCAATGAAACATAACTGTGAGGACATACACAGCCCTTGACCTCAGTCAGATTTACTCCCTTAATATCAAAATTGTAGATCTGAACTATACGCAGAACAAAATCATTGACTACATAATATTCTGAAAACAATAAGACACAAACCAACAGGATTCATTTAACGTCATCAACATTTTGTATATTGTACTGACTGGAGGAAATAATCTGTGATAATGAACTGAAAATGAGAATGACTGTTGTGCAACATTGGTTCAGTTTCTCAGCCCTAAGTTACACTCATACATTAGCTCCCACTTTTACAGCAACTGTATTCTGCGGTTTTGGTGATTTCTGGCAAACCGATCAACAAATAAGTCAAGATTCAATGCCTTTGCCCTCCTCGACTCAATGCTTAGTACACCCAGATTGCTTAATCTCTCGTCATTCATTGTGGATCTGAGGTATGTTTTCACCAGCTTTAATGTAGAAAAACTTCTCTCACAAGAAGCAGTGCTTACTGGGATTGCTACTGCTATTTTACTTAGTCTGTAGAGCTCAAAAAACACTTCTTTGTATGGCTCAATGAACTGTACAAGTTCTACAGTATTGGAGGGTCTCTGCATTCCAGAATGTATTTTCCTGTCTAAGATCCTGCTGAACTGATGTAGTTCATGTCCCAAATCATCAATATTTGCATCATATAATCGAGCAAACGGAAACAATGCTGTTTTTTTCAAGAATGCATCTTTTTGCGGGTTTAAAGCCTGGATGCTATTCATTATGTCACAGTTTCTGCTGGAAAATCGACGTTTAAGCTCACTCAGAGTTACATCAATGACAGGGTAGAAAAAGCCTGTACGGAACCTGTCTTTATCTCGTTCCGACTCTCTCTGGCCAACAGTGGTCAGTACATGGTGATCATTGAATCTTGAACTTAGCATTTTTTGACGTTTTCCAGCTGGCAGTGTTTGATCACACTGCTCAAAAATGTCCAACACTTCATCCCACACATCATTGAAAAATGACTCTTGCCTGAAGTCATTCAGTGTCTGAACCAAAGCTTCAACTAGATCTACAGCTTTTGCAATGTCAAGTGATGATGACTGTAGCATATCGGAGAGAAGTTTTGTTTCTCCAAATACTTTGCGGAGTGTAACAAGATGCACCATGAATTCAAGATCTATCTGTGCCAGCAGACCTCGAGCCTCAACAGATCTTTCACCATGACACTCTTGGGCTATTTCTTGTAAGAGTCGCTTAAGGGCAGGCAGTCTATCCATGATGTTGCGTATAGCTACAAAACGACAAGCCCAACGAGTGTCACTTAAGCGCTGGAGTTCTCTTGGTGCACCCTCATACATCTCTCTTTGTATAGCTAGCCATTTAGGATGGACAGCTGATCCAGATGTGAACACATATAGTTTCTCTAGTAAGGAGAAGAACTCCTCTGCCTCTGGGATGGCTTTTACTGCATCTACTAAAACTAAGTTTAGACAGTGGGCAGTGCAGTGGATGTAAAAGGCATACTTAGCCTCCTGTTTGATTCGCGCCTGCACCCCAGAATGCTTGCCGCTCATAACGGAAGCCCCATCATAAGCTTGGCCCACAAGGTTCTTTTTATATTCAAGACCGTGGTTTTCCAATATGCTGATAATTTTCTCAGTGAGCCCTGCTGCATCTAGTTTTTCTGTAGATTCAAAGTGGAGAAAGCTTTCCTGGATAGCCCCATTATAGTAGTACCTCAGTATGAGAGAGATCTGTTCCTTTTTCTTTACATCTTTTGTCTCATCTGCTAAAATACTGAAGACTTCACTGTTTTTCACTTCCTCTGTAATTTCAGCCCGAACCATGTCTGCCAAACAATCCAGAACCTCATTCTGAATTATTTTGCTTGTGTACTTTGCATTATGAAATGAGGTCAACCTTTTTTTAACAACTTTGTCATGATTAGCAACTGTTTCTAAAATTGCCTGAAAGTTTCCTTTGTTATCAGAGTTTGCAGACTCATCATGGCCTCTTTGAGCAATGTTTTGAGTGGCAGTAAGTAACAGCACTTCCCCAATAGTTTTAATATATTCTCTATTTTCTTTGATCTGTCTGTTGTGCTCTTTGTTTAAGACATTGACCAGTGTTGCATTTGCTCCGGCAGCTTTCTGATAGTCTCTCCATGTCACCATGGCTTGTTTGTGCCGCTCAGACCGTGCATGCATTGAAAATCCCCCCTCTTTGTAAGATGCTTTTTTCCAGTTTTTGAATCCGGATGGCGAATCAAAGACTGTGTCCAAGCTATTTGGAGGACTAAAATGTCTGCAAGCATAACAATATGCAGAGTCCAGTTGTTTGGAATATTCAAGCCAGGGGTGGATGTGGTACCATGCTGCCTTAAAGCTCCTCCTCCTGTCCCCCATCAGGGTCCTTGGAAATAACTTGAGGTCTGGCTGCACCGGTGGATCATCTTTACATTGGCTGATATCTGGAGAGAAAGACAAACCAAATATTTGTAAACATCTATCCATAGACATGCCACATTAACTGCAATTACACTGACACTGCTTAAGTACTCACATACACACACACACACACAACCTAAAACCATTTAAACTGCTTCATTGTATTTACCCTTAGTCCTTTTAATTTTTGCATTTATCAGTGTATTCGCTATTATTATTTCATGGTATTCTAAAGCCTGACCAGGAACATGGCCTGCAAATTAGCTGAAAGTAGATATTTTTAAAAAAGCCAGTTTTTGCTTGAAACCACCCCTTTAAAACATGCAATCACCTTTTCCTTTTTTTGTGGCAATGCTCTATCAATTGTCTTGGTTAAATAAACATTCAAATTAAAAGAAAACACACACACACACACACACACACACACATTAAGTAGGGTACTTTTTTCATTTAAATAAACAAAACATAGCAACTGAATATCCCTTTGGACTAAATCTTCGTTTATCTTTCTTTATTTCTCTCTCTCTCTTTCATTCATTCATTCAAACCTGCTGGCCCTGTACTTGTGGCTGCAGATATATTCCCTGTCTGTGCCTCAGACTCTGCTTGGATCACACCCTCAGCCTCCTCACTCCCAGGATCATCTTCATTGGTCTGTCTTTCCTGTTCAGTGTCCTCAGTCTCTTTCAAATCTTCTGTCTCTCTCTCTGTGACACTCTCAACTTGCTTCTCCTCAGCTCTTTCACCGTCATCATCAACTTGCTCTTTCTCAATGTCTGCTTGATTGTCAGTCTTCTTTTGGGCGCAGAAATATGATTTAATGTCTTTTTTTCTCTTCATTTTGTTCTATAAATGAAAAGAATAATAAAGTGGCACACACAACACTTCAGCAACCCAGTATATAAATCCGTTAATTTAAATAAGATACTGCTTGCTTGGTTTTGTGTGGTAATGTAGCTTTTTAGCTAACAAGTAGGCTGTCAACTCAAGCTAACATTAACGTCTGGCTAGCTCATACTATTAGAAAGTCCACAACATTTCTGACCAAAAAAAAAGACTTACCTTGTAAAAATGAAAAATTCTTGGTGGGCGACCTCCTTCTTACTGCCTCGTGATAGTTTTGACTTATTTTAGGTGGCTTGCGCTCCTTACTGGCGTTAACTTGCCGTTTAGTGGTGCAACGCTTTAAGGGATCCTACTAAACGCTGACATACGCGAAAAGTTCCGCCTGACGCAGTGGCACTGTTTTCTGATTGGCCCACCCAGAGAAAGCTGTTCAATTGATTGGTCCTGGGAA
Source organism: Craterocephalus amniculus (assembly GCA_036024015.1). Taxonomy (NCBI): domain Eukaryota; kingdom Metazoa; phylum Chordata; class Actinopteri; order Atheriniformes; family Atherinidae; genus Craterocephalus; species Craterocephalus amniculus. The sequence goes on along the minus strand of JAVQJG010125400.1, from coordinate 11,776 downwards.
TGGGTGTGCTTGAATATTTCCCAACATGCTTTGGGGCTTGGCTCCCCGTGTAGTGTTCTTGCAGAACCATGAGCTAAATGTATATGTGATGTCATGAGAGCCTTTTTCCATTCGTATAACGCAACAGTAAACTGTGGATCAATTTATTAATTGGAATATATTCTAAATATGAACAAGATTCATTGAGTGGAGGAGAATATCCATGGAGGGGGGGCCACAGGTGGGTCCGTGTTCCTCATGGGGGTGGCACCGGCCCCTGCTGGCCCCTCCCCAAAACCGCCAGTGATATCCTCTCATCATTATCACCTTCTTCTTCTTTCTCACATCCCATACTGGCTCTCCCCTCCGGTCCTTTGTTTGACCCGCACATGTCTAATCAACAATACCAGAAATGGCTTTATCCTGTGCTGAGAGAGGTGTGTCATCCTCAGAGGCTCCTTTTGTGTTTGGATTAAGAAATTTAAATACATCAGAAGTGGTCCATGTATCAATGCCAAACATAGATGTTCCGAGAACAAAAGAGCAAAGAATTTCATTATGGGCCTTTTTTAAGGAAATAACAGTCCTCTAATGCATCATTCCACAAGGGCCCTTTTAGATTTTCTGCACTGTGAGAGTCCCTAATAAGTCCTACACTAATCAGATGGTACCTAAATGAGTCCGCTGGGGTAAGTGTTTTGTTGCAGAAACAGCAAGAATATAAGATAAAACAGAAAAATGGTAAGTGTGTTTTAAGTCTGGACAATATGTTACTGAAGAGGGTCATGGATCTAAAACAGTTTTGAAGTCAGTTTTCGTTCCCACAATGATAAGTATTTTCCTGTGTAAATGTTCTGCTTCCTGATAAAGTCAGAGCAGTTTCTTGTTGTTTCATAAGGAAAAAATCTGTTTCCTGTGCACCCGTTTAATTGATCTGACATGCAGGTCTAATTTAGTCATAAGTTATGCCTCGTATTCCTCAGCAAAAAACATAGTTTAATACAACTTGAGTGAAAACCTAATTATTCATAGCATTCACAGGGTTTTTAACTCTACCTGAGCTTTTTCAGTGTAAAAAAAGGTGTTGAAGGGAATATTTTGAAGGGACAAGAAAATAGTGACAATTTGAAAGAATTTATTAAAATCTCATGTCACCATTTTAAAAGAGACCCAGGAGTTCTCCATTACAGTATATGTGAATTTCATTCAGCAAGCTTACAATTTCTCTTTTTGATTAAATAATAGCAATTCTTTTTAGAGATGATAATAGCCTAACAACTGTTTGAGAATAAACCCATGTATTGTCTCTGCAAAAGATGATGTGTTAATCTCTCCATTAGAACAACTCCATCATATTTTTTATCATATCTCTATCAAGCTTTCTGATGAAAGCAGACTTTACCTTTCTAAACGGTGCAGTTTTACTGAGGGTTGTGTTTTCTTAATTTCACAGTAATAAAGCAAACTAAATGATGATAAGCATCAATCAGCCATCATGATTTTAAGCTCAGCTTCACTTAAGTTTTGGAGGCTTCCTCCTGACATAGTGGAATGGGCAGAATGACAGCCTTTAAGGATTTCAAAGTGAGCATTTGCTTGTTGGCTGTGGTGGAATTTGATGGCAGAGCTCTAAATGTCCTCCAGGTTTGCCTTTCAGTAAATGTAGATATTGGTTTCTTCTGCAGAAAATGAAGATCAATGTGTCAAGATTTACTGGAAAGGGGCTTGGAATACAGCTTCCCAGAACCAAATCAGATGTCTTAATGTGGTGCTTGAAGTCAGTGTGGTTGTAAATGGCAGATCAGCTATTTTGGGTAATAAATCCCGAGTTTTACTCTGCCGTGGGAGTTTTCCATGAGTGCTTCTCCTGTCTTTCTTTCTGTTTCCTCTTGAAATACACCTGAGGGACATTGTTCGCCCGTGTCACACTGTCTGAGAACCAATTTGCTTCCTACAGCGATGTTTTAATGACAGAATTTCTACATGGAGCCTTCAGGCGCTCACCTTATGTCCTGGTATCTGGTATCAGTGGCTGGACAGCTGTGGAGAAAGGATAATTCCTTACAGCATTATTACAGTATGCTGATTACCTCCAAACATCCTTGTACTAGCCAGTCATATATTTCCTTCAGTATCACTTTTTATAAGCACTGCGGGCCTGAAATCCATGTCACCTTAGTGACCCAGCTCCAGATGTTCCTCTCTGCTGGACTCCTTAGTAACCAGCAGTCATTGCTGGAAACAAACATGGCAGGAAACTAATCACTGACAACATGGAAGCTGTGTGGTAGATGGGCTGTCAGCAGGGCGGGCTGGAAGGAAACATGACATTAAAACATCTATAGTTTACACTTTTATTGTTATTTAGTCATGGTGAGGATATTAACAGACATATTATTGCCAGTCAACATTGTATATGAATGTAATAAAGAATTTTAACATAAACATTGCATATTGTATCTTTAAGAAAATGACCTTTTAAGTAAGATCAATACCATTATCATCATCTTTTATCCTGCAAAACAAAGTCAGAGGTTAGCTGAGATTTGTTGCATTTGTTAAACCTTTTATCTCAAAAGCAGATTGTGGATGGTCAATTCCAGATGTTTAAAGACTTCAGGTTCTAAAATATATCAATGTCATGTTTAGGGATTAGATACTGTATTAGGCCTCCAGTATGCTATTGAACCAACATTAGAGTATCATTTCATCATTGTTTGTCTTTTCATCATTTCATTTCATCATTCATTCTTTTTGTTTCTTGAGACATGATTATGGAGTTTGCACTTACTGGATCATAATTTTCTGGCTGATTATATAACATATAACATATGGCTATAATAAAACTAGAAAAATATGTGTGGGATAACTATTGAAAAAAGTAAAACTGATAAAAAACAAAACAAATATGAAAAATTAAATAATAAAATCTTTGGTTTTATCAGCTGACATACTGTTCAGCTCAAACTCAGGAATGATGTGTTTTTTCATAACAAATTAGGACAGAATGTGTTTTGGCTGTTAAATAACCTTGAGCAGTCTGAAAGCATTCACTTTATGGGCAAAGGATTCAGAGATTTCTATTATAAATATTTCAGCTCTCTGATTCTCAAAATGAGCACTTATACCCTAAAAAAATTTTAGAGGCCATAAACATGTAAATAAATCCCTTAGATGCATCCCAGATTTACAGCTGTGTGTCCTGCCTGCAGTAAAAAGTTGCACCAGTAAAACTGCAACACCTGGATACCACAGGGATGTTCTAGACTTTCTGAGTTTGTTTGTTTGAGCAGACTTGCTTTTAGGGTTTGCATTTTTCCATTTTTTGTTCTATTTAACTCCACACAAACACCAATAAACCGATGAATGTGCTTCCTTACAAAGTCCTACAAGAAAATGAACAAACAAAGTATGTTTTTATTTGCACATCTCAGCAAGAAGGTCAAGATCAGCTGCAGGGCAGCAACTAACAGTGTACCTGCCTTAGTATTTTGCCCAAGGACAGAAAGGATGCCTGCCAAAGCATATGGTTGATTCTGCGCACACACACGTACACACATGCACACACTCAACTCTTTCATTGGCCACACACACAAACCAGCATGCTTCCATTTTTTTCATCTGACATTTCATTGAATTAAAGCCATAACCATATTTTGCTTAGCTTTCCCTTAACTTTAACCCCTATTTAATGTTTTGGTAATCCTTAACCCAGACCTCACCCTAGTCAAGTCCATCCACACATAAACGTTTTACTTTTTCTGATGGCTAATGTATCCTGTTCAGGGCCACAGGGAACTGAATAACATGCTGACAGACCATTATAGAGCAAACAGAGACAGACAACCACGTTCACCCATAGTCAACTGCAAACTTAGAATTACATTTCCTACTTGCATGTGTGTCTTCAGAATGCAAGATGAAGCTGGAGAAATGTACATATTTTATTTAAGTTGAAGATAGATAAACATATCCCTATTAGAAATCATGGCAAAGCATAAGAGCTCATTTTCACTCATGAGATTTTACCAGAATATTGTTGATTAGCATCCTGGGCTACATCTTGCTGAACAGCTAGTAAAACTGAAAGTAACACAGATTAATATCACTGATGTTTGGAAGCCAGATTCCCAGACCAGGTGCTTCAAAAGTCAGCATTTAGTTTAGCACAGTTAGTGTCTTCACACTATCAGCACACAGCTGCACATTAAGATGAGCACCGGTAGCTTTTAGCGCCAGCAGTGACACAGTTAAAGTATTAGGAAGCGGCAAACGTACGCACACAGGGATTTCCGTGCTATAAGGCAGCTTGAGGCCGTTCTGTGGTTTTGACATGGACTGTTGTGATGTGCAACAGTCTGCCAGGATGCTAGCTGGGTGGGAGGATAGAGATGTGTTCTCATTTGCCTCAGTAAGGCTGCAATCTATGACTCACTGCATGTTTGGGTCCATGTCAATAGATAAACTAATGACAGCTTGTTTTCAGGTGAACTTATCTCAATCTAGGGTTTTGTGTATGCGTGTTTTAATGCTTAATTGGAGGTTAACACTGGATGCAGTAGTGGGTTAGCTTTTCTGGGAAAAAAAGTATCATCTTTGCATTAAAAGACAGAAGTTGAGGTGTTTTAAATGACAGCCTGGGATTTACAAAAGGCAAGGCCTACTGACTGCTGGAGGTATTGCAGTTCAAGCACTTAATGCCTGGGTCTTTACATTTTATTAAGGGAAATCTAACTAATCCTGGATTTTTAAGCAATCCGACTGCAAATTCATGTATTTAAACACTCAATCGCCTCAAGGGAGCTCAGCACAAAAACAATGTTCTTGGCAACTGAACAGCTGAGGAGTTAAGTACCTTCTGAAATGAGCCAACACATCTTTGAAGGAGAGGTTTAAGTTCTTCTCACAGTATTTACCTTTCAATAAACAAAGTGGGATATGTCTCTTTTTTCATTTTTGCTCTCTTGTCTAGGTTGCACATTAGATACAATAAAAGTGTATAATACTGTAAAATCTGGACCATACAAGCATTAGAGTGAAAATAATGAAAAAACAAGTGAATTAAAGGTTTCAGACAAAAGGTTATAAGAGAGTGTGTGAAATGGAGGAACGTGTTTGAGGTAAATCAGGAGAAATTAAGACTTGGTTTGTTTTCAGATCGGCTCTTTCATACAGCTCACTGAGCTATATGCATGGGTTGCTTTGGTAGTACAGGTAGATGTGAGTAGCTATAACTATAATGGTGACATATTTTCAGTGGTTTCTTTCAGTTAAGTCTAAACATAAAGAGCCAGCACAAAATATATTTTCACACATATACAAACTGTTGTTCTGTGTCCACCTCATGTCTTGCACATTGCCACTGCTTTGGATTTAATATAATTGTTGTAATCTTGTTGGATTGTATTTATAAAAAAAAAAAAACATCTGGCACTTTTTTGTGTATTTAAAAAACATTTTAAGTTATTTATGTATCTCTTTATATCATTTAAATAAAATACCACATGGTTATAACAGGTAAAATTATTGTATTGTAAAACATTTAACAACAGAAGAGGTGTTTTTGAACCAAGTCATGGTTACAAACATGAACTGTGATATAATTACCACATATTTTGGGTGACTAGATCATCTGGACTGACACACACCTGTAAAAATCTGATTTCATCATCACATTTCAAAACATTAATTATGTGACATTTCTACAGCCCTTTTTTGACATAACATGCACAAGATAGAAATGCTACAAAACAAAGCAAAACAACTTGACTGAATATTCAGAAGGACAAAGCTGCAATATACCACTGCAACGGTATTTTCAAAGCACTGTTTCATTTAGAAATTTCATCTGATTTTTCACTGTACCAATGTTTTTTTCACGTGTGCCAATCCCTGACTCTCACCCCCTTAGATAATGATTTACAACAACATAACAATAGTTGGAAGATGATCTGCTTTAAGACCAGCCATGACATTTTCCAGCATTCCTTTTAAAGAAAAAGAAAATTTCCTTAAAGACACAAATAACAGTCTCATATCTCCACGGTATTACAGCGTGTTGACTTTTCCAGCTCCCAGTTTTCCTTAAACAGTCTAGATAAAATCTGTCACTGCCTCCCCCTAATGTCCATAGCTGCCCTACATTCTCCTGTCTGGTGCATCCTTTTAATTTTCCCCACTCCCCTCTTTAAAGCTTAATCTTGTACTCAATTTTTTCTCCGTTATTTGGTTTGCTGAACAGTGCTGCTTGAATAAAAACAATATGATCTGAAATAACTATAAAGGTCAAAATACTGTTGAAAGTTGAGTGGCACTGCTGAATAAAATGGGGTCCTGGAGGAACAGGAGGAAAAGATAGCGATACATGTATGGAAAAAATAAGAAGAAAGGGATTATTTTAAAAACATCAGAGGCATGCAGAAACTATATACTTGAATAGTAGTAATACCAAAGATAATAAAACAAAACAAAACAAAAAAACCCAGAGTGAATATGAGGGAGAGTTGACTTTATCCCTTAGTAACAACTGTCAGAAGCAGATGAAAAAGACAAAGCAGAGACTATATCCATTAATAAAAATGTTATCTCATGATTGCTGCCTCTATATCTGCATGTTATGAGTTGTCTCATCATGAGGCATTAGATCTACTGCAGGGAATATTATCTGGCTTACTGCACTTCTTTCAGCTGTGGAAAATACCACGGTATTACTTCAGTTAGTTAACAACACACAATAACAACATTTCAAGGCTTTTTTTTAACCAAGTTTTCTCCATTGACTTGAATGTTGTATTAGCTGGGTGAGCTGAAATTATATGCTCCGAAAATGGATGAAACCTACCTAATGTAGCAGTGTGAATAACACAAGGGCAGTGAAGCAACTACTTTAAAATGAAACATTGGAGGTAGCTAGTGACAGATAGAGGGACAGAGACTAATACAATGAAATAGAGCGAAAAAGTTAATCTGTTTCCATTCAGCCAATCTTTCTTTTTTCTTCTTTTTATAGTCAATAATTCTATTAAAATCTAGTTCTCTGGATCTAATCTGCTGATTCTCCTCTTATAAAGTTCTTCTCATTTTCAAAAACTAAAGTCAGAGAATATTTGCCGTGATTGGCGGCTCTTTAGTAGGTACTTAAAAAAAGAAATCTAGGGCAATATTATGCCTTAAGTTTGATGCCAACACTAAGGCCAAGGAGGGTTAAGTGTCTTGCCCAAGGACACAATGACAATTGTCTGCAGTAGCAGCAGGTTATTGCTTGGGAACCACCGACTTTCCAGTCATTGATCTGCACTCGACAATGCAAAGTAGTCCACTTAGCTTTCGAACGTCTCTCTCTCAGTGCATATGTTAGGGATACAACAATACACGGTAGCTACAGAACAGTGAGCACTATATGAATGTGTCGTCTGATGATGCATTACTGTAGGGTTGAAAGCTCAGTGGATCTGTGCTCAACTATTCCATAGAGCACCTCCAACATGCATTCACTGATGCACTGATGAGTCGTGTTAACAGAATATTTTCTGTCATTTATTGTTTTTATTACATTGGTAATAAAAAAAATCTGAAGACCATTTGTCATTTTGAGAGATTACAACATTGGATCCAAACACATTTGCAATTAATTTTAAAAAATACAAATAAAAACAGCATTAAAATATTTTTTTGTAACGTATCACGTATCACACCGGACAGTAGTTTTTGTGTATCAATGCATGCACCATATATATATATATATATATATATATATATATATATTTATATTCCTTACTTCGTCTTAAATGTTCATTGAACTTCTAATCAACCTTTCTTTTCTGCCAAAGTCATTTCAGAGGTCCATCATCACAACCTCTTCTTTCCTTTCCATGACTCTCTAGTCTACTTTCATGCTTTCTCAAAATCATTCAAACATGAAGTAGAACAAAAGTCATCTTTCAACATTCTTTCCAGTTGGCCTGTGAAGAAAAAAGCTGATTTCCATACTCTCTCTACAGCTCAGTGGACAACAGGAAAAGCATTTTTATTGAAGGTATTTTCCCATTTTCTCATGCAAATGAGGAATTTGACACACCTGAAGATTTCTGCCTACTGTGTGTGTGTGTGTGCTTGGGTGTTTTTTGTTTGTGTCTCTGGGAGCTCCATCTGTGTATTGGCACACATCATTCAGCATGCCACCAAGTGAAGCAGAACATGGAGGAAATTTTAATCAAGGCTCTCAGTGAGCCTGGTGGGTTTGTAGAAGTGTGTGTGTGTGTCTATGTTTGTGTGTTCATGTGTTCATGCAGGTGCAGGTTATTGGAAATAGTGTCTAGGGTTTTGTGATGAAACATTAAGACTTTTCCCACCAGTGATAAAGAAGCAAATAGTACTGTGTGACCCTCGATTGGCTCCCTGGGAGAGAAAAGATTACTGTGACTGTTCGGTTCAATACTAATAGTTACAAGATATATGCATGTTCAGGGTCTCCTGTGCCCACCACAGCAGACTGCATACAAATTCTTATCTCATAAGTTCTTTCTGACCTTCCATCTTTCATTTTGATATTGGTTAGTTTGAAAAAAAATAAAATAATAAAAATTTTTCCCCTTTACAATTGGTTTTAACTCTAAAACTGTTTTTTTTTAACAGAGGATTTATGACATTACAGCAGTGATAATGCTCATTCTTATTTGGTAGAGCAGTAGTTCCCAAACATTTTGGTTCAAAACTCCCAAAACAACCGGTTATTTGTTCATAACTGGGTCATCCTGCAGCCATCCTCTAAATGTAAGGCTCAGATAGAGTCAGGGTCTTCAGTTTTTGGTGGATTTTGTTAACAGCTGTGACACAGCACTCATAAAGGCCCACTGAAGATTATCTCTGTGAGCGAGGGCAAAATTTGGATTTTAGCATCCATAATAACTTGGCAATGATAAAAATCCCAAATAGGGGTAGAAAAATATCAGAAACTTCCAAAATGAGGAGGAAAAAGTGTTGCATATTTTAATGCTAGTTTTGACAGCAATGATAAAAATAACCAAATTATTGAACTTTTTACAATGAGTTTAGGAAAAGCTCTTCTCACTCATTTTGAATATGTATGATTATTTTTTCCCTTTTTTGTTTCACAATTAATTTGTAACTATTCAGTTAACATATTCAAAATAAATCCTTGAAAAACAAATAAAAAAGAAGAGGAAAGCTGCTGTAGAGGATTACTTCTTATTTTCAATATTTAACACGCAGTTTTTGCATTTGGCCATAATTTATGAAGTAATAGGCATCTGTAACACAAGACTCTGTTGCCCAAAGTTGCTGATTCCAAACTCTTCCTGTGTAACTTCCAAAGTAAATATTCAAGGTTGTCAAGTACAAAGTTCTGAAGCATGCTTGAAGATAGTCATTTCTACATGCTGACAGAAGCACAATTTAGATGCATCAAATGCTACCCTGAGTGCAGTGACCCTCTGGCACCTCTGTAGTGCATTGATTCCATAGCCAGAACATTAAACTTGGGCCAACCTACCATTTCTTCTTGCAGACTAAAATCTTCAATATTAATTCCTACGAGTAGCTAAAGAGGTTAAAAATAGTTTTCAGGTTTTGTTGCTTATTTTGCCTGAGATTCTTATACAACGTTTAATGGCAAGTATTGTATCCTTAACACATGCACACCAAGAGGCATTTGTTTATCAGACCCTTCTATTCCCTTTGTTTAACTCACGGCCCATCAACACGCCATCACAGGCAGCACGTATTCCCCGTCACTGAAAAGCCGACATCAGTTCTTTAATATTTAATAGCTGATTTAATGTTCAAGGGTTTTTAATGTGAAACCCGAGGAGCTACGCTTTCATGTTTATTATGTTAACACACGTATCAGAAGGTGAAGTAGTACAGTTCAAGCATCAACTGGAATGGCTGAATGATGGTGATAAAGGCAAGGTGCCAAGGCATGAAATCTTTGAATGAAAAATAGTAGAATATAATACAACAGTCATTTAAACTCGTCCTGCAGCATCTACCATATGGATGCTGCAGCTGCACACAGCATCCAACCCATATGGCTCTACAGCCAATCATAGCTCAGCATATCCTGTGCTGACACATGAGGCCCTGTCTGGTTTTTTGGAGGAGTGGTAAAAGTAGCGCTAAAGTAGTCTGACTGGTCTGCTGTCAATTTATTTCTTTTAAATGACGCTGGCCGACAACAGTGCAGTGGATTGGTTAGTACTTTTTGGCTAATAACGACTGTTATTAGTGCAACTGTTGCAGTATTCAAATGACACTGTTAATTTTTTTTTTAAATTTTAAGTCTTTATTTGGCCCTTTAAGAAAATGTGGGGAAAAAATTAAAAAAAATTTTCTTTGCATTTACCATTTATTACCATATAATATGTCAAAATGAATATATTGTAGTCCTCTGTTTCCCGGTGTCCATTAGGTAGCTGGAGGCAAGCATCATATTGTCTAAAACAGGGCTTTGAGAAAAGTTTTTACAAAAAAGGTGATGCAGAATGTCGGCATGTACCAAAAAGGATATGTTTGGCTTTGAAGGGTTAATCAGCAGCACAGCAAAGTTCATACGGGTGGAACAACCGAGAGACGGAGGAATGCCACGCCACAAATGAACTGTGGGGAGAGAGGGGGCATAGAGGGTTCCTATTAAAAGAAAAAGAGACTTGGGGTGGTGGTGGGGGGGAAGCCAAATGTCAGAAACTTTCTGATATTTTCAAAGTCTTCACCACCACTGGAAGCAACAGTCAGCGGTAACAGAAGGGGAGTTCATCATTTAATAACAGAGGAGAGTTGTATGAGGGGCCGTGTGGGACATTATCCAGAATTACCCTCTCATTGCCGCATGTGAAACTTAAGTCATTCACACACTATACAAAAACCTCTCATAAACCATAGTAAAATCATTCACACATTAATGTGAAACCTCTCACACACCGTACTGAAATCACTCACAAACTACAGTAAAACCTCTCACACACTGTACTGAAATACTATGCTCTCACACACTATAGTAAAATGCTTTCACACACTATAGAAAAAGGCTTTCATACACTATAGTAAAATGCTTGGAACTTGGAATTTTGTGTATGGGGCTGAACTACAGTTTGCAGGTGATTTACTAAGACTGATTGCACAAATGTTTGCCGGTGCAAGCTCAAAATGATATTGACCTAGTGAAGATTGAGATATTAGAAGAAGACACAAAAATGGAAAAATATATAATTTTATAATGTATAATATTAAATCAAAATAATACAACCGGTGAGATGGATCAAATGTGGGTTACAGATTATGGTGGAGCTTTTGATACCAGCAGCAGGTCTGTGTGCTGTTAAGTTTGTGGACGTTTTAACATAATGCCTAGAAGCAAGAAGCCTGTCTAATGGCGCGTTCAGACCAAAAGCAGCGAGACGCTCTCGCTGCTCAAAGTTGGACGCTGGATTCTCGTAAATCAGACGCTTGACATTTTAAATCAAAACGGTCTTGACGCTCTCGATGCTCCCCAGCAGGACCCGGAAGTTTTCCTTTTTTTTCTCTCTCTCTACAATGGCGGATGTAATGCTCAGCTTGATTTATTTACTCCACACGGTCCTTTTTGCTCCTGTCATGGTCATAAATGACAGGCTGGGCACAGAAGGGCATGATTAGTCTGTCCTCCATGTCTGTCTTTTGTTAAGTAATGAGAACAGCTTCCCGACGTTACTTCGTAGCATATCTGCTAAAGCTAAGCTGCGCTGATTGGTTGACGCTCCGCGTCAAGCAGCGAAAGTTCAGATTTTCCAACTCGAGCAGC
>JAVQJG010125399.1:0-16136 GCA_036024015.1 Craterocephalus amniculus | reverse complement strand
ATTTGTCCAAACGGATTTACGACCGGCCTTATAGCGCTAGTCTCGTGTATCGCGAGACCTCCAAACCAAAACAAGCGCCAGCGTCAATGGGCTAAACTGCAAGCGCCGTTTCTGGTAGGAGGAGACCCGATGCAGGAGGAAATGTCCGCTTTTTCATCAGAACAGGTCAGTCAAGCAAAATACTTACTTCCAAGCTGCTGTATGACGATGATAATGCTGCATAGAGCCGCTTTAATGATTATTTTTCTCCAAATGGATATTGACAGACCCCATCTTGCAACTTTCACTTTGAGATGCCTGGATCCTTTTTTGTCATATTTGACATATTACCCCCAAACTTCTTTTTTTCCGAATACAGCATGGTACAGTAAAAATACAGACACTTTCCATTGGTACAGTACTGACTAAAACATACACTCTTAGGGACATAAAATACATGTCCGCTGTCTTTTTGACATGAGTAAAATTCAGCGGTTAAGCCAAGTACTTAGTGGTCCCCAACCCGGGTTCTATGACCCCTCAAGGGGGTCCCTCTAAGAGCATGGGGGTCTCTGAGTCCTTGAACACTCAGAGCCATTTCCACCAATGCCCACACATTTCACCCATTTTCAGAATTTTTTTTTAAGGCTATATGTTGTTAATCTCACTTTGGCTCCATGGAAGGACACACTCCCTCATTCTCCTTACAATAATAAACACTATAGTTGCCATAACTTCTTAACTCATTTATTTATCTTATTTGTGAACCATTAATACACATTTGGTAGACTAGGCCTTTGATGAATACACCCAATTGTGACAACCCTACTTATCATCAGATAACCCTTTAACTTTAATCAAGAAAAAAAGTCACATGTTTCTGTGGATTTTCTTTTTAATTTTTAACAATAAAAATATGAATAAGATTTTTTAGCAAATAGTTGAGATTATTGTTAATAAAGTAAAGAAAGTGAAATGGTCAAAATTTGAAACAGCGACTAGGTTTCCACCACTTTCTTTTGGTATTATAATGACAAACCAATTGATAGAGACGGTTCTGGCAGGTTTATTTAATCAATTCTTTACTAAGATTCATGATAATCACTGAATAATTTGCTCTACCGGTAAAGCAGGATCACAAAGGGTTAGTCATTGAATTGTGGAATTTTCTGGAGTTTTCTGGAATCTTTTTTGTGCCATTTGATGTCTGTGTTGTTTTACTTGTCCCACACTGCTTTTTTGCAAGGAGAATAATTTTCTGGTTGCTGTGTTGTGCGAAACAAATTTGGTTTGTCAAGAGGAGCTTTAAGGAAACAAAACTCATGATGATTAAGTCCATTTTAAAAAAAGTTTTTTATTGCTAAATTTAACGATGGATCTGACAGGAGACAAAAGAAAGGAGAGTAAAAAGTGTTACAAAAAGGCAAAGAAAAAAATGTATATTGAACAATAACAAAAAATGAGAAAACCAGCTGCTAGACTTGCAAAGAAACTGAAAACAGTAAGAAAACAGAAATCCTCAGCAGCACCTGCAGGAAGACAAGCTATTAAAATCATGAGCTACATAAACCACACTAATGTGAGTGTGACTCTATTGACATACTGTATGAGGTCCTGTCACTGTGCCTACGATTGATCATGTGCCCAGGCTACTTGGCCAAAGAGATATCCCTTTGGTTGAATAATCTGCGCACATGACTCTTAAGAGTTCAAATACTGCCTGGGTCCTCCTTTGCCCTGCCCCATGCATGAGTGGTAGATGAGTTGTGTCTGTGCTTATTTACATTAAGAGAATGCAATATTACAGTACAGCTGTACTATGATACAACTGTAGTTGCCCAATCATATCAAAAATATTGAGTAAACTATGTAAAAGGTCATAACTAAAGCCAGAATCTTTGTTGATAATTTAAAACTGACATGATCATTTCCAACAAAACTCTTATAATCAGTCCATCTTTACAGGACGACAGAGCACAAGACTGCTTTTCATACAGTGAAGATAAAAACTGACACTGGCGCCTAACATTTTATTAGAGAATTTTTTTTCAGAATTATTTACACTGTGAAAAATGTCATCATTCAGCAATGATTGATTCAGAGGAAAAACAGACTTTTAGGCTTGAAAAGGGGAGTATTGTAAGTTATATGAGTTAATAAGAGTCACCTATTAATTTTTTTCCCCCTCAATACATTTCAAGAAGTGATTTTGTGGAACATGCTTCACTACTTTATTTTGTTTGCGCAGAATCTTTCTGCTGTGTTTACTGCTGAATTTTCAAATAAATTGATAATACAAATATTTTGCTTTACATAAAATGTTTTACATTTGCTGAAATGTTCAGTACAATAAATATCATCCAAGACAAAATTAACAAGATAACACTAAATACATTAGCTTGATGCATTTTTTCAAAAGTCAGCACCACACGATTCATAGCACAACACACATCACTGTAGCAGATTACGTTCACCACGCATGGTTCATGGAACTATTGATACAAATATAACAGATGTTTTAGGCAGGCACTGATTAATGATATAATCTTGGCTTACATTTAAATATATGGTTTAAAAGAGGTCAATAAAAGACTAAATAGTCTTATTTACCATCAAAATTGTGTGCACACTCTTGTAACTTTTATCCCATCAGAACATGTGACCAAAATCTTCTTTTTACGGGTAAACAGAGCTTTCCCACAATGCTCATACCATAACACACACCCAAGAGAATAAAGCAAAAGGGGTACTAATGAATTACCTCCTTTGCTTCATTTATTTTTCATCCATTTCACCCATCACTTGTCTCAGATTTGACAGGGTTCCCAGTAGTTTGTTGAAGTAATTACCTGTAGACATGGCGCAGAACAAAGCAATCAGGGAGGGTCCCTAAATATGCTGTCTAGACTTTGTGTCTCGCTCCCTCTCTGTGTGTCCCTCCATTCATTCTGAGACCTGCTGTCTGACCTGATGAGGACGCAACCTTTAACTTAAAAGACGACCCACAGCACCAATTGTCTCCAGCTCATTACTTTTCGTTTATCCTTTAATCTTTGCATGAAAACATTGTTTTGTTTCTAACGGGGTATTTTTTCTTTGAACCACCAACAGATTTCCGCACCTCAAAAGTTAAAGCGTAATATATCTAAAGCTTCTGACTCTGAGACAAACAACAGGGCAGCGGAGTGAAGAGACAGTTAGTCTCACCCGCTCTAATGGCCCTGCTTTGAAGTGGTGGAGATTGTGCTTGTAATCAGCTTAATTGATTGTAACAAGGCACCAGGACCAGGGAGCGAGATAGAGACAGAACACTCTGGGGTGGTTTTAGAGAATCAGTTGTGTTTGGGTAGAGTACTAATTCACCATAATGACAGCCATTACTCCAAATGCAAACAATGTCACTCAGTTCTCTAAACTATTGGTCAAGCTGGCAAGAGTCGTGCTAAAACACAGCCATGGGGAAACTACAAACAAATAAAATTATAATTCTGTTGCATCATGAGTAATCGCTGCTCAGCTGAGTGAGGAAGAAACTGAGCTACAAAGCAGAATGTGATATTTGCTATCAGTGTCTGGTTTTCGACTTTTTAATAAGCAACAAATCACAGATATTGAAAATCGGATTTAAGATCTGTGGGTTATTTGGAGTGAATAACCTCAGGTCTATCTTTTTTATCATTTTATTTATTTGTTCTCTCCTCAGTCTTGTCTCCTCATCTGGACTTATTTATTCCATTTCCTGGCTACTATTACAGTTAACAATTATCTTCAGATTAGCAGACAGGCCCATCTGAAAAGTTTAAAGGAGGTGACCAACATTGATCCAAAACTAAATTTGGAAATTATAGTGGAGCCAATTTCCACTATTCAAACTGGTAATTACTTCATAAGGCTTAGGCAGCACCAACCCGTTATCCCCTTCAAGCTATTGCACTGTAAATATATTGTGTTCCTTTTATAAATGTGTTTTATTAAACTAAACTGTATGACATTTTAACACAATGAGGAAATGCTGATATAATAAGTTATACAAAAAAGATCAAATGTTTAGACACAATGTTTGAAATTGTTTTGGGATTATGTCTGTTGGGACAGGGTTATGGATTGTACAACTTACTCAGCAAGTCGGAACATTCATAGGAGACACTCCTATCCATAGCAAATTTGTGAGTGTTAACAAAAACATTCACTCAGTGTGGCTACTTTCAATAATGAGTCATTTTCCACAACAGCCCTGCTATTCTCTAAATCTTTTAACTATACTATGAAACATAGAAAATAAATTTATTTTATGTGTATTGTTACTTGAATAACTTTAGCGATAGCGGCTAGTTTTTTTTAGCGTTGGCGTGACGCTTTTTCTCGGCTAATGGGTTTTACTTTCCTAACTTAATTCCAGATCCCTAGGGGAACGCTATTACTGGCTGATCAGAATCTGGACGTTCCGAAAGTTAACCCGGCAAAGAGAGTGTCACGCCAAAGCTAAAGAAACTAGCAGCTGTCGCTACCTAAACTAGCCAGACGTGATATCGGGTATAGCTTCTTTAATACGTTAACTACATCCACATTAGTTGTAAAAACATTAAAATTCTTTGGTAAGGAGGTTGTAAGAAAGTTAAGGCAGTCAAAGCTTAAAGAAATATAGTGGGAACCATTTCTGGAAATGATTAAATACGAATTCACAAAAACAAGGAGATGTGATCAAGCCTGACTGCCATCATGTGCTCTGAAAGCCATTAAAGTGTCACATTTGAAACAATCAAGCTTTTTATTTTTTTTTCCTAATTTTCAGTCAAACACTCAGAGCAAACACTGGGTCAGACTCGCTGTAAAACTCATCGCTGTCTTCTATTCTGTAGCTTGTGTTACGGACGTGACTCTAGATAGGATCATGGTTATTTACTGCCACATCACCGTTTAGTTCAACTGCAAGTTCCTGTTGCTCCCTTTCAAAGGGAGCATGCAAAGGTTTAGAACCTTTGACCGTGTGGGCCAAGAAAAGGTCACAACAAACGACTCCAGTGCCTTCGATCTGCAGGGCCGGAGCAAAGATCACGCGAGATGTTTGTAGGCTTTGGCCTGTCTGTCATATCCTAGTTATGTCCTTGGAGTCCTATGCTTGTTAAACAGCAGTGAGTCTGAGTCTTGAGTCTGCGACAGAGCACACACACATGAACTTACACACACGGACACACAGGATGGATTTAAAATATATCAGCCTCTGCTGTGTCCGGTCATACGTTTGGTTTATATTAATATTAGGTTTCAAAGATCACCTGGCTTCCAGGACAATCTGTCAATCTGCTAATTTCCTAATAATCCAAATAATTAGCTGAACAGTTAATCAATCAGCCCAGAGGTTTTTCAGCCTTTTGCTTATTCAGCCACTTAATCATTTTAAGTCACTGAGCAAATACCAGACAGTCCCTTCCCAAATGCTGACCTTTAAAATGGTTACGAGCGGCTTTGATGTCCCCTTTTCCTTGTTTTGGCATGGTGGCTGATTTGTTTATTCAGTTAAGAGCTTTGTTCTTTATGACACTATAAAAGAAGCTCTGCCTGGACACCAGCGGCCCAAGCAACAGACTTTAACCCAAAGTGGTTAAACAAAGACACATACCTGGAGTTGAAAATGAAAAAACAGGAAAACACAAGAAGTCAAAAAGGTTTGATTGATTATGTGAGTAACCGGATGACCAGCTTTTACCCACAATATTTGCTTTGTGTGTTTTATTTAACCCCCTTCATGGCTAGGACATTTTCCAAGATGATAATATCAGCTGATTATATACTTTAAACTGTGGGGGGGGGGGTGCAAATCCAGTCTGTGAGAGCTACAATCCTGCAACTTTTAGATGCCTCCCTTTTCCAGCAAATCTGAATCAGATGAACGGCTCATTACCAGGAGTCTGGATGGATTAATCACATACATGAGGGAATTCAGCTATTTGACTCAGGCGTGTTGGAGAAGGCATGCGTGTAATTGTTGTAGGACAGCATCCCTCAAGGACTGGACCTGGGCATCCCTATCTTAAGCTCACTGAAGATTTTTGTGATGTGCTGCATTGTCCTGCTGGAAGGGGTCGTCAGATGTTGGGTACACTGCGGTTATAACGGGACGGATATGGTCGGCAGATGATGCTCAGCTGGTACTAAAGAGTGTGCCAATAAAATACACCCCTACCAAGACACTGAACTGAACTCACGCCTAATTCTGAAAGTACCATCTTTGTTGCAGCTGAAATGGAGACTAGGCCAGGGAATGCTTTTCCTATCCTCTATTATCCTATCATGATGACCCTGTATGAATTGCACCCTCAGTTCCCTGTTCTCTGGCAGGAGAGGCTTGTGGAGCAACACCACTCTCTTTTGGGTCGTCCTCTGTGAACCCAAGAGGTTATGTGTGAAGAAGCAGGTTCTGAATTACTATAGCCTGTCCTGAAGCAACAAACATGCTGCATTCAAAGTCACTTAAAGGCCCTTTCCTGAATGTGGAAGGTAAGATTTCTGGCAAACAAAGAAGAGACTTGCCTAAACTTATAAGATACAACAAAATGATAAAAACTCATGTAACCTTTAATAAAGAGATGACATATTATTATTGAAAAAAAAAGAATTTTCACTGTCAAAACACTCAAAGGTTGTTGCATACATAAATAATTTGTCCTACCTAAGCCCTTTTAAGTACTTTTCAGTCATATGTAACCCAAACAGTGTGTGTAAATCAGTCATGATAGATGGGAAAGTTGAGGCTTTTTTCCACCATGAAATTTCCACCATTTGCTGTAATGAGAAGGAAAAAAAAAGTCACTTAAGGAGATTTGTTGTTGTGGTTTAAAGTTGTTTGTTATGTAGAAGGTGGATTTCCCCAATCTCTGGAAAACTTCCCGGAAGACAGTGCACGTTCACACGATCACATGCGACACACACACACACACACACATCTGCACAAAGAAGTGCATGCACAAACCCCTACAGCGCCACTTAAAAACAATTATACTATTTAAATGCCTCCCCGTAATAACAAGCATCCTTGTGATTTACACGATGGCCTTGTCATAAATCCTACCTGCCAGAACAGATTAAGACATAGCGTGTCACTGTGAATGTATCAAAGCAAATGTACATGCTTGTGTGAGGATCAGATGGCCCCTGGCTAGCTTCTTCCATCCGTTACTGAGGTTTTATAAACTGAAGTCATGTGGCCTGTGATGCACACTGAGTCACACCAGGATCCTCCTTGTGTCTGTTCCTATTGACACTATGATTAATTTCCAAAAACACTCCCTCTAATTACATTTAAACAAATGCCACAGAATCACAACGCAAGTCATTTGGACAGACAGAATGAAGCCAGCTGAATTTTCACATTATTTCAGTGACAGTAAATGCAACTGCTTATTTTGAATCATAATTCTGCACTTTTTATGTTTGACCCATGCAGAAGCTATTTATCCAAATGGGTTCTTGTGAAACTTTAGATTATAAACACAAGAGCCCACATGTTTAGGAAAAAATGCAAACCCTTTTCTGCTATTTTAGTCTGCTGTAAAGAAGGTGAAAAGGTGACTAAGCCTGAAAATGCTCAAACATCAAACACACCTAAGGTGTAACGTTTGAGTAACAAAATGAAAGGAAGACCTGATAATGAGGGGTTGCTGCGGAGCTGTAAACCTTTATCAGCACAGGCACAGGCAATGTTGAAGGTTTCATCAAAATCTGCACAATTTTAATAATGGTTCATGCAGACTTCATCCCACAAGGTCAGTTTATTTGTGCAGGTCATTTCATGTACAGGACAGTTCAAGGTGCTTTAGAAACATTAGAAACATTGCAGCAGGATGCAGAAAGCATGAAGAAGAATTAAGAACGGAATAAAATCAATAAGAAAGATAAATAAAAAAAGAAAGGAAAAAAAAATCACTTGTTATCACAAAAGACAGCAAAAAGAAAAGTTTTTAACCCTGATTTAGATCTGCTGATGGTCAGTTTTCCATCTGTACATATGCCTGCTCTAAAAGAAAAGCTGATGTTCTTTTTTAAGTGAACTTGTTTTGTTTTTCTGAAATACAATTGAATAAAGGTCATTCAAAATCCCTTATTGAAAACCACCTGTAATTACCCGAGACTAGTTACAGATAGAGTACATGTCTGCACAGATGTGTGTAGTCAGGCTTGTGTGTCAGCGTTTTAATGTCCTTCCTATCCTGACCTATAGCTCGCTGCTACTTTTCTCAAGAGCTCTCCCCTGCAGGCTCAAAGCCTTCACTTAGCTATCCTGTAACATGGCTCAGGACCGAGTCAAGCAACAGATTACCTCCTCCTCTTGTCATTAGCAAAGTGGGCATGAATCTTTCACGTTACAGGAGGCCTCATTCTCTGGCTTCTGAATAGATCTGTCTCCTGTGTTAACAGCTAATTGGCTCTGGCGCCATTGTAGCATTCAAGGTAGTCATTTAGGTGCATTACAGGCGGAGGCTCCGAGGTCTTCCCAAGCCTCGGAGAGGGCTAGAGGTGGGGTGGATGACAGCGCTGAGGTAATCTGGATCTAAGTCAAAACAATGTGATGGTTTTTAGTTTGCATGTGTGACTTGTTTACAACGTGTCCCACTGGTTTGACAAGTTGTTTTACTGTGAGGAGTGTGATAATTGCAAGCAAGGAACTGTTTTTGTGTTGTCCTGCACATGCTTACTGTGCCTTAATGTATGTAGGTGAGAGGTTTTTAAAAGACAACGCAAATTATGATGTTTCACAAGGTAAAGGTAGGAATGCAACATCCTGCAGGTTTGAAATTGTTTTTAAACGAGACTGTATCATTTTACACTGCAGACCAGAGTAGTTATTATAAATAACAGAGTGAGAATGCATCTTCATGTGCATCAGGGGTCAAAGTAAATAAAAAAATGATAATACTTAAACATCTTCAGTTTTTATTACATTACGGACTTGCTGTGGAATTCCTTTATAACGTTATGCAATGTCATATTTCTTTTCAAAACAGACTTTTTTTCTATTTTGTTTTTTACAAACGTCTTGCATTGCTGATGAGTAGGATTACTGAATAAAGTATTTTTTTAACAAAAACTCATACTGTAAGGGGGTAAAGGTCTGGTTTCTATGTTGGCCATCTATGGTCATAAATGATGTCACATGCTCCCACGCTGCCACAGTTTGAGCTTGATGAATCCTGACAATTTAATTGGAATATAGAAGATAAGGAAAAGTCGATTTATCTAAAATATTCGTTCATCAGTCATTCCATACATTCGGGCTGCCCCTGAAGCAACTGCCAGACTCTTCACCCTATAGAACTAAGCTAGCTAGTTTGGTTTACTTCATCTCAGGTTTTAAATAAAGAAAAAGGTCAGAGTCAGAAGAAGCAGCGAACAGGAAGAGGAACTGCTAAGTAATGTTGCATCAGTCCATATGAATATGCAGGTAAACACATCTCTGTCATCAAACCTTCCTTTTTAATGTTGCTTTCCTTCTTTTTTCTTTGTGTCAGCAAAGATAATAAAATTGGCTATCTTAATGGAATGAATGAACGTCTTAATGGGAATGTAAGTGCAGCCCAGCCTGCTGATTATCCCTGCCAAACATTCCACCACTTCAAAGCTCCTGCTGTAATTACAATGCTCTGAGGTGTGCCCGACCCACACAAACAGAGAGTTCTCAAAGATTTTATGTCACACAAGCACGCACGCTGAACCAACATCCACACGATACACACACACAGATAAAACATGCTCAGACAAATTGCTTTTGCTTAAATGATATTATGGAAAAAAGGAAGTGGGATGTGTGGGTAATTTTGCTACACCCAGGAGAGCACCCCTGTCAACCCCACCTCCTCCTTCCTTCCTTCCTTTACACTTCTTTAGACATCTCTAACTTTATTCCGTTTGATAACAGTTGTTGCATCAGTTTTTTATTTTTTATTTTCACACAACAGAACGTGTTGGTATTCCATATATAGCAAGGCTAAATTATCTGTTGACGGATCAAATAGCTTCACGCAAGAATTGATCAAATGAAAAGACAACAAAATAAAAGATGGAGAACAACAAAAGATCGAGGAAAAAAGGGTTGAAGAAGGAAGGACAAAAGTTTGGGGACAGGAGTGTAAAAACTTTGGAAGCAAAACAAAATTAAAGTGCACGAATCCTACGTTGGTGAGAACAGTAACAAAGAAAGTCTCAGGAGTAAATGAGAAATACTGTAAATGCAGTGGATACAGATGAAAAAACTAAACTAAAATGAGGAGAAAAAGAAGAACACATGCCAAAATGACAGTCCACCATGAATGTGTTATGTGACTGACTGACAAGGTGCCTGCAGGGTTATGGGCACAGCCAGTGAGTTAAAGGCAAAGTGGGTGGAGGAGGAAGGAGGTGGGGATCCAAGCAGAGCTGTAAAAAAAAAGGCAACAGTTTCTCCCCTGAGGAGTCAGCCCTTTCATCTACCCGCTCACTGGCGCCTTCACAAACCTCTGATTGTCTGTGAAATAACCCCACTTTAATAAGGCAGTGGTGGCTGTCTCTTGGGAACTGAGCCCTGCTCCACAAGCTACTCAGGCCTGCTGGCTTCAGCTCAAAACATAGAGGAAATCTTAGCATGCTAGATACATCAACCATTATTGATGTTTAGCATGCAAATAGATAATGTTCAAGCTTTCAGGACAACCCGAAAGACAACTTATTATTGTGGGTTTCTGGCACTACATTAGCTCTGCAGTGCTGCTGGATGCACATACACACTGTGATTCGAAACAGTGATTTATTGCCATTCAGTGAGAGACCTGCTGTGATTAAAGGCCTCAAATAGAATCAGTTAGGCAAATAGAGGATTTTCAGCACCACCCTAAAACCATTTCTTTTTACATGGATGAACAAGTGTAACGGCCTCGGTTACGGTTTACTTTCTTCTGTCAGCGTTAAGTTGTCTGTGGAAAAAGCAGCATAATAAATCACAATGAGTTACGTGGTGTTTGCAGAGTATAGTGATAGCAATTGAATCATAGGACAAGAAGATGAATGAGTCAGCCTCGGACATGTAGTGAAACATGTGAATGCATAATCTAGTTAGTGTCCAGTCACGCCTCAGACACCAGTCAGACCGAGCCAAACATTTAAATCTGTGATTCTGGGAAACAATTTACTTCTTCATTCATGTGCAAAGCAGTCTTTTAAATGCTGGGTTGACACCGAAACCAACAGAATTCAAGGTTACAATAGAAAATCCCAATAAAAGGCAAAAGAAACAAATTAGATAGAGAAATAAAGAAGAAAGGGATCCGTGTTTCATCCTGGGTATAATTATCCGCATGGGGCCCGTGTTTACACATGCAGTCTCATGAGGTTAGAGTTAGAGCTAATCCATTACTGGAGTCTAACATGTGATAATGCTGTAGCACAGCTATTTTTTTTTTTACAGCCCATTTCCCTGAATTCACATATCAAACAAAAGAGGCGACATGAGGACAGTGTGTGTTATCCATGTTTCAAAGAAATCTTGGTTTACTGGGAACAAAATCAAGATTGACTTTTTAAAGCTGGGAAACTTAAATGTTATCAATCTGAGCTGCACCTCGGAAAACCGGGCTTCTTGAGAAATGTTGCTTTCTCCAATGTAACCGTGTCAACCAGCTGAATGTGCGGCGAGGACTAAATTACCAGCGATTTCTGTGCCACGCTCATCTAAAGCAACATGCATTTCCTTGCTGTCCCTGAAGGCATCATGAGCTCACCCATAAACACTTTCGGCGGCAGTGATTGGTCCAAGTTGAGCCGTGTCAACGTGTTACGTCTACTTACTCGCTCCTACTACTTGACAACTCATAACACTGAGCTCACCGTGGCGAGCGTCACCTGGCTGAACTCTGTCCGCGTGGACTCTCACCTGATTTCTTTTTTTTTTTTTTCCCCGGGGGATACCTGGAGTAGAGATGTCCTCCCGAGAGACTTTTAACGATTTGGGATGCAGTTCTTCCGAGGAGGATAGCCGAGCGGACTTCCCAGAGCCAGAGGGGCCGGATGAGGAGAAGACATCCTCGGGGGCGCGCCGGCATCACCCGTTCAGCGTCGAGGCGCTCATGTCCGAGAGGAAGACGGACACCCGCAGAGAGTCAGCCGGCTGTAAGCTGAGGGGGAATTCGGTGGTGGTTGCCCCCGCAGGTGTAAATGCGTTATATCTGTGCCGGGACACGCGCAGTCCTCCCGGGAAGAGTTTTCCAGCTGCGCCTTCGTCGCCGGTAAAATCTGAGGCATCGGAGCCAGAGGACTGCGCACCCTGGACCACTGCCAGCGCCTTTTCCTCACAAACCCGTAAGTTTTTCCCATCTTACTGAGTCACGCAGCTCATTTTATTCCCAGGATTCTGCCTCACACTAGCTTCTAAAACTTATATAAAAACAATCCTTCTAGCTTTTCCCAGTAACACTCATCTGTACTTGCATGATGTCTCTTGATGGACAGATGAGAAGTATTTAGAGGATAAAAGGAAGCATAACTGGGAGATAACTCTGTTATTGATGGAAGTCTACAGGAGACAGTTTTTTTTTTCATTTAAAAACTTGATTTGAACTAATCTATCAGTTTACAGCTGGGATAGATGAGCTGCTCAGTTGTGATAATCGGATGAATTGGTGCATTCACAGTGTGAATCTTATTCATACTCCTAAAAATCCTCCTTTGTCCTCTCAGGTCACGTCAGTCCTGCCTGTCAGCTGAGGAAACACAAGACCAACCGAAAGCCCCGCACTCCCTTCACCACGTCTCAGCTCTTGGCTCTGGAGAGGAAGTTCAGGCAGAAGCAGTACCTCTCCATCGCGGAGCGGGCCGAGTTCTCCTCCTCTCTGACTCTGACAGAGACCCAGGTGAAGATCTGGTTCCAGAATCGCCGGGCAAAAGCTAAGAGGCTCCAGGAGGCCGAGCTGGAGAAACTCAAGATGGCAGCTGACGCCAAGACGGCAGCAGTGGCGGCCACAGCAGCTGGAGCGTTGCACCCTGGCTTTACGTTACCGCTGTCACTGGGCACCATGTCTCTGTACGGACAGTCGTACTCTGCCTACCACCACCACAGACCCATGCTGCCCATTTCCCCTTTAGGACTATACACGTCTCCTTTGGGCTACAGTATGTACCACTTATCATAAAAATGGAAATATTCCAGTATGTTTCAAAGCATTCCAAAGTAAATGGACAATATTTGAGAATAAATGTGTATAATATATATCTCCTGCAACGTTTGGAGCACTTCAAATCAAAATAAATATCTATTTTGTTTCCCACAGTGAAGATAAAAACAGTTTCCTCCTCTCTCCCATCGGACTGCCTGTTTACATGACTTGCCTATATGAGGAGGGGTGTTACTGTCCAGCTGTTTATACTCTTCACTTGTTTACATTTGCAATAATTGAGCAGGGAGTGGACTCGCACCGGACACCAAAACACAGACTCTGACTCTTCTGCTAAGCCTCGCCACTCGTTAGACACAAAGCCTTGCATCAAAAAGGGCACTCATATCAGGACGCTTGTTTGGATGAATGGATGGATGTTTCAACAACTCAGGCCAGAGAAAAAAAACATATGACCAAAGCGTTCTTTTAATTCCCAAAAAGTGATTGCCTTTAAAAAAAAACAACAAAAAAAACTTTAAAATTTCAGGTTTGTACTCAAGATACTCAATGTAACTGTAATTATTCATGAAAAAAAGAAAAAAAATCTTTACTATAGTAAAAACTTGTTGATATTTTATCTTTTGTAGCTATAAAAGATTTTAATCTTTTCCTAATTTCTTTACAATGCGTTTATAGCACATAGATATATTTATTCCTAATGAAATACGATGCTGGAAATGTAAGAATGCCTTTCTGTAAGTCACATATTTATGATAAATATAAGGTACAAACTCGCTGACCAAAATGTGTATTTATATTGTTTCTCTTCTTGCACATCCCTTTGAAAAGGGCCTCCATTGTGCTATGCAGCTTATATTGTTTTCACGTCTATGTTTTAATTTTCTGAAATTAAAGCTGTTCAGATTGTTACGATCACACTCATGACATTTTTTATTTTCTTTGTTTTATACAGGAAGAATAAAACAGGGAAAAGTCAGCACGAGCACGACAGTCGCTTCATATTTGACTGGTTTGAAAGATCTGAGGTGCACCAGCCAGCTGTTAGCCCTTCTCCTTGTCATGCTCAGCATTTTTAAGCCACAGCTGCTCCTTCTGTGTGCCAGTGTGCTTGAGTGTTTGTGTGGTTTAACTTCATGTCTGTTTTTCCCGTCAGACGGCGGTCAGTTCAAGGCAATGTTTGAGAAACCATAAATGATGCTTATAAATCATACAACTTCAGATAGTTCCCATCCTTGCTGAGTTGTCATGTTCCACTTTATATGCGTGCAGCTGAGACTAACTTGAAAGACGGAGCTCCTCTTTGTTTACTAATGTGGCGCAATCACTTTCTGGATTTTAAGCAGTATTGTGGTTTTCAAGTCAAGCACACGAGATGTTATTTTGCTCGTTACTTGTCAGCTTATTAGAGGCCAGTTACCTTATAAGCTACTGTTCTCCTCCTCCTCAGAATGCCGCTCTTCCTGCCTTATTAAACTTATTAATGGCCACTGTTAACCTGGGTTTGAATTAGCAAAACTGCCACAGAACTGCCCTGTTAGTCCCTGTGCTTTCAGAGCCGCGGGCTGAGTTTTGATGGTGTGCGGGGCCTGTGCTTAGGTGGAATTGTAAAAGCAGCTTACAACTTCCGTGTGACTTTGATGTAACAAGGAAATCGTTTATAGGCAGCAGTGCATTTATGAGGTTCCTCTTTAATCAGAACAAGGCGGGCTGGCGGAACTGGCAGGCAGAGCAAGTAGCTTACCAAGGCAAGCAATCAGCGTAATGAAGTGCAGATTGGCAGAAGTGACTGTGAACGTCTTGTGAAACATCAAGTTTGTGGTACTTTGCAGAGGAGTGTTGAATTTCAGCGGTGGAGAATTCAATAAAGCAGCCTCTTTGTGTGGAAAGTTGTCATTAGCACTGGGGATTTGCTTTTGTCATTGTTAGTTATTCCTCATCAGTCAGTGGTTGGTCATATTTGAGGTTTTTGTGTGTTACTTAAAGGCAACATGTGACTGTGCGCCCTGCTGGCTCCAAGTCATGCGCTTGTCTCCTACCTCCTCTAGTGGCTGCTTGGTGTATAGCATCCTACAAAAGTCCTTCTTTCCCAAAAAGCACAACACCATGTGACTTCCTTCCATAGTGAATGAATATAAACCAAGTCTGTGTTACAAATGAAATTTCAAGTAATTGGTTTGCGAAGTTCGACCAGTTATTTTAGAGGGACATGCCCACTTCCTAGATAATACATGACTACAATTTCTATCAAATTGTTAGGGTTAGGGTTAGGGATTTGTTCCGTTACTTACAAAACTCTTTTTCTTCCTCAGTGGATGAAGCTGAGGCAAAATTGTGTTTTCAGTGCTGTTTTTGTTTTGTTTTTTGTCTTATTTTACATTGCAGAAGAATTTCCAAGCAGGATTTCATGAAACTGGACTGAGAAGTAAAGAAAGAAAAAGTATCACCTATCAAATTCTGGTACAGGCCCTACTTGCTTTATTTAATATGATAACAGAAGTGGCAGCAGATATATAGGCTACTAATTGTTTTAGTATGCAGTTTGAGCACAATAGGTTGAGGGTTCAGAGGGTTAAAAACCATCAAAGTTGACAATCTATGTAACAGCGCTGCTTACTCTCCACTTCATTGACTCATTACAAGTGATTGAGTCCACTGTAGCTTACTCAGTTTGCTGAGTCATGCTGTTTCTGGTCATTATAATGACCATATTCTTTACTGTCTTTGCAGAGTGACAAATGTTTATAGTTTTCCAAATAATTTCATGTTTGTTTTACAAGTCCAAAAATGGATGCTCTGATAATTTAATGAAGGATGTATTCTCTGTTTATACGCAGCCTTAAAATCACCAGCGATACCTCGATACTTGCAGAGAATGAGTTTGGGGAGTTGATCTACTTCCTTAAAGGGACTATACCCGATTTCACGTCCGGCTAGCTTAGTTAGTGATAGCGGCTATTTTTTTTAGCTTTTGTGTGACGCTTTTTCTTCGCTAAGGGGTTTAACTTTCATAATTTGACT
>JAVQJG010125391.1:0-12997 GCA_036024015.1 Craterocephalus amniculus | reverse complement strand
AAATCACCAACGCAGCTGCAGGATCAGTGAAGTAAACTGTTGTCAGATCTGGAAAAGTGCAGTTTTATTTCACTTTTATCCGCGGTTTAAAAGGTAGTCAGATATCCGGAAACTAGTATGAAAATCTGACCAATCACAGGGGAGAACTTCTGCGTCTCCGTAGCCGGCTGCAGTCAGGTCTGGAAGAGGTGCGCGTCGAGCCTCTGCGGACCTACGCAGAAGCTACGGCAGTTTCGCCGTAACCCCCGCGACGCAGATGAGTATAAACGAGTATATGCGAGTACAAACTAACCTTAAGGACCACTGAAGAAAAAAAATTTTATTTTGATTTTAATTCTAATTTTGATTCTGTTTTGTTTTTGTTTTATTTTTTTTTAAATTCTCCCTATTTTTTTGTTTTTTGTAAAAAGACTAAAGATTAAAGTCAAAATTCTGACTTTTTCTCAGAATTTTTTTTTTTTTTTTCTTTTCTTCAGCGGCCCTAATACTCTTCTGTAAGTTTCCTTAAATCAAATAAAGTGAAAGTAGAACTAATCTTCATGAAGCCCGAACCATAAACACACATAGAAACCTCCAAAGAAGATCCCAGAGTTGAACTTTGATCAGAGTTCAGCACCACTGATCTCTTTGGCAGTATGACACACTACAGCTTCTCGCTGTGGGAGACCTTCCTGAATGCAGTGCAGTCGTGCAAATTTCTTTTTACAAATCTAAGCTAAATGGCAGGGAGGCCAGAAGAGAATCCCCTCCAGCAGCATAAAAGCGCATAAAAGAAGCAAAAATGTTGAGGCAACAGATCATATGGTGGGACGAAACCAAACCTCAAATCTGCCTCTGACGGAATAGAAAAGTGCTGTGTCTGGGGGAAACCATCCACAGCCCATCACTCATGTCATGGGTCTCCCGACCAGGAAGGAGTCTGCTGAGTCAAGGCTGGACTCAACAGGGACGCGTTCTGCCGAATTACCCTCAAATAGAGGCATATTCTGCAAAGTTGGAAGGTTTTTTAGAACAACATTACTGTGATGATGCAGCCATGTGAAAATGAAATTACAGCCTCTGTCAGTGTTTTTTTTCATGTTCATCAATCTGGGTAGGGTCATAAATCAATTTCCCCAAAAAAGATTCACTAGCGGGAAACAGGGACACTCCTAGAGGTCAGACTACTGTGGTCAGAGCTACATCTCAGACTCTCCAGGCTTCAGTTGGCAAGTTAAATGTCAAAGTTTATGATAGCACAATCAGAAACTAACGCAATAAGGACGACTTCTTTCACTAGACGGTAGGACAATAGTCATCATTCACCAACATTTTAAGTAATACTTATGTTTTTTTTTTATTGCACCATTACAAATAACTTCTCCTCCATTTTTGTTTCTGGGTAAAATCAATCCTAAAACCACCCCGGAAAACTCTACCAAACATCTGGCCGCAGACACGTCTGAGCAAACTTAAGTGTTTGTGTTCTCATCCGCTCTCAAGACCAATGAATCATCATTTGGTGGTTGCAGCCTTTTTATACCACATCCCATTCCTATTAAACTACAAATAATTTAAGACATTTCATGAGAAGATATTGGTGAAAGAGGCTCAGTGACCTTTTGGCAGAGGAGAGCAAAGTGGAGATGTTTGGTCATGAACTTCTGTACCCTGGAGCCAGATGTGAGGCTGTCTTCCTGATAGTCATTAACAGGATGGCGATGTCAAACACAGTAAACGTACAACAGAACAAGTGAAAAAGAAAAGAATCAAAATGCTTAAATGCTCCATTCCTGTCCAAACATGTACCTGATGATAATCTTAATACAGCTGCACATTAAAGAATCATTCATTTTTCCTTCACTGTTTCTGTATTTGAGTTTGTTTTTGTTAAATAATCAGGGACATTACAACATGTCACATGTTGTCGCTCATCTGAGCTTGTACTTCCCTTATTTTAAGGCCTGACCAGGACAAAATTAGAACTTCTTAATACAATAAACCTTAAAATTGAGGACAAAGTGTATTTTCTGCTTTATTAAGGTTCCAAGTTAATGTTAAGATTTTTTTTTAAGCAAGCTAAACTTACATTTAAAGATGTTTTTTATTATTAAATGGACCTTTTAGAGATGTAAACAGTAAAATCGAAGCAAAATATGATATTCTTGCAAAAATCCCATCCTAAATATCTAAAAGCCTTGGTTTTTGGGGGGAAAAAAGCAGACTTGCTTGCAGAGTCGACTCATTTCTTTGTTTTCTTTCTTTTTCACATGGCGAAACAAGAAAGTCTGTGTTAGATATTTTTCTGGGAATAATCCATGAAAAGTTTCTAACCTTAGGCTGAAGGTGGATATTGAATTCATGGGACAGTTTTACTGTCATCCTGCGTCATCTCTGCAGCGCGCACCCAAGGGGGAAAATCCAAACAGTGTTTAATAGCGAGTCATGCTTCATTTAGCCGTCCTCAGAGGCTTTATTTATCTTCTCTGGTGGTCTGACCTGCAGAGAGCAAACAAAGAAATAGTTTTAGCAACACTGGAGAATGCAAATGGACTCCATCCGTCATAAATAACAAAAAAAGGAGCTATTAGGAGCAGGGGACAGACATGAGAATGTGGGTCCCCCTACAGCTCACCTTCTCTAGCCTCCTCTTTTCTTTCTTGTTCTTTCACCCCAGCAATGTAAACTCCAAACAGCCTGTTCACTTTAATAGGCCTCGGATAATAATTGCTCTTTTGTTCCCTCTAACTCTGCATCCTTCATGCTGTTTGTGTGGCTACTCATTCAGACTAGAAATGTTCCTGTGATCTCCGAGGGAATACCTGCTAATGGCGTTACAATGCATTCCATTCCTTTATTGCCCTTCTTGTGGTGGCGGGGTTGAAGACGCTGCCACCGACGTGCCCGTCTGATGCTGCACATGTGACTCAGGAAACATTTTATTGACAAATCTTCTCTGGTTTTCCCTCTCTCCAGGTAAACACTACGGAGTGTACAGCTGCGAAGGCTGCAAAGGTTTCTTCAAAAGGACTGTGCGCAAGGACCTGACCTACACCTGTCGCGACAACAAAGACTGTGTCATTGATAAACGGCAGAGGAACCGCTGTCAGTACTGCCGCTACCAGAAGTGTTTAGCCATGGGCATGAAGAGAGAAGGTACAGCACATACCGTTGAGGATCAAGTGCCACTTATCCATACCCTCAAATCTGTATTAATCCACTAAGGCACACATTTAAACCGATATACATCCTCTATTACAGGAAACCAGCAGTAAGCAGTGTGAATATTTTTATACTATTGTCACCTGGAGCTTAGAAAACCTCAGAACTGTCTTCAGTGGTGTTGAACGTGATGCTTTATGCCGGTGGTTTCCAAACGTTTCCTACAGGGCCTCCTTTTTATTGACAATATTAATGTCAATCCCTCCTACAATCCCACTAGCACATGCAAGATCAGAATAAATCTGCAGTGTGTTTATTTGTAAAGTAATCAACAGGAAGAGAAATCCACAAGAGGCTTCAAACTGTTGATGCTGATATTTAGATATGTTCAGTACTTAACCAGTTCTGAACCATTACCTGGTCAGGCCTAGGGGAATATATCACTTATTCTAGATTTTTAAGGTTTTAAGTCCCGCCCCACCCAGTATTTAAACCACTGCTTTTTGCAAATTTCAGTTAAGTAGCTATATAGTTGTATTATAGTTATTATTATTATTATTATTATTATTATTATTATTATTATTATTATGTATTTACTAGAGGTGTCACGATTCTCCCAATCTTCGATTCGATTTGATTTTCAATTTTAGGGTCACGATTCGATTAGATTCTCGATTTTGTTCTCTTCTTCTTACAAGAAAGAGGCCTATGCCATTTTTAAAGGAGTCAAGTCTACGATCACTGTTTTAGTAATGAAATTTTGCACAGTAAATCATATTTCAAAAGATAGGCTACATATATAAGTAATTGAATTTAATTTTTGTGTAATGTATCACAAATGGCAGTAATATCTACATGGATGATTTAATTTGTACTTTAATATGGGGAAATTAAGTGATACTTCTTTTTTTTTTTGAGTAATGCACTGTGTGTAACAAAACAAACCCTAAGATAACTGGTTTAGCAAGATGTACCAGTGTTTTATCCACAGTTAAGGCCCCTACACACCAAACGCGATTTGCGCGGCGGCGTGAGCGGGCGCAAACAGCTTGGTGGCAGCGCGGCGGCGCATTGGCGCAGGTTGCTTAGCAACGGAGCAGGAAGAGTAGTATTTTGTGAACTTGGGTCCGTACGAGAAAGTAGTGACGCTTTCAACAACACAGCAAAAGTGTTTAGCTCTCATCTCCTGAGGAGGAGGAGGAGGAGGAGACGAGCAGAGCAGCAGTGGGGGAAGACTAGTTGCTGATCTCTCGCCATGACTGGCGAGATCTCTGTACACCAGCATTGTGTGTCCCAGAGTTCATGACGCTGTGAAATAATGAACAGTTTTTCCTCCATGGCTGCAATGTGTGGCAACGTTCAGTTGGAATCCCTGTGACCACATTTTTTCCTGAACCAGCCTTTCCCATTGGACGCGCTAGGATGTCGTCACAGCCCGCTGCGCCCGAATTAAAAAAATTTCAATTCAAGCGCAGCGGCGCCTGCCGCCTTGCCGCGCGGCAAATCGTTGTTACTGTCGCCTTGCCGCGCGGAGAAGCGTCAGGCGCCCCCCTTGCGCTCCGCTAAACCTCGCGTTCCGCGAAAACGCCCTTGCGCGGCGGTAGCACATACACAATGAATGGGTTTGCCGCCCACCGCCGCCGCTTGCCACGTTTGGTGTGTAGGGGCCTTAAATTCATCCTGGGATCTCTGTTGGAGATGGTCATCATTAAGTAAATTGTATGATGACTATAAAACAGATCTGTGTGGTTTTATGAGCACATATTATGGCAGAAAATCAAAGCTAATTTCTTTGTAATAAAATGATGTTTTATTGGAAGGAGGCATTTGTTGATGCAGTAGCTTTGCTGAGGATTATTAATGCAGAGAAATCATAGCCTTTATCATTATTAACTTCATTATTACTTGAACAACAATGGAAAAAATAGTAAGGGTAGTACTTTTAAAGATCTGGCTTATATTGAAGATAATTGTTTGACTTTTAAAATAAAAGATCCGCATTGTTGGAGATGTAGTTTACATGAATGCCAGTGTAAACTCATTACATATGCTGCATACTGTGTTGCTTTAAGATTTATTACTGGCTATAAATTCCTAACATCACTGTGCACTGTATACGACACACATTTGTTTTACCATGAAATGAACAAAACATATAACAATTAAAGAGCTTTAACCTGAGCTCCTATGTTAGGTTCTGCAACAATCACTGCCTACATTTCCCAGCAACACACCTACTTCACACTATGTGAACCAGCAATGCTCCATAGCAACGCCGGTGCAGAAAGGCTGTAGATGGAGCATCGTCTGCTTGTGATTATTTATGGGAATATGTACTGTCAAACTCAACATTTTTGTGTAAATTATGTGTGCATGAGCTTAAAATATCTGAATGTCAACTTTATCAATTTATAATTGGAAGAAAAGCCGTGTGGACATGAAGTATCTGTCCATTGTGAGAACATATCTATTCTTAATAGTTTTAAACTTTGCAGCATTTCCTTTAATATTTATGGAAAGAGGAAAGCTGAACATAGATTTTTAACAAAAAGTACCTTCTGTAACTCTGAAAAATATTGTTTTTGTCCTTTGTCCAAACATCTGTTTAATCTGCACATCCTGTTTTTTTTAGAATTTTAGATCTAGTATAAATGCTTTTAATGATATAATTTCTTTCTCAATTCAATCCTTCATGCTCACTTGTAACCTAAAAAAAATAAATGAAATAAATTGTGAACAAGTTCAAACTCTGAATGTAAACCATTCATTTTAACCTGTGGGAATTAGAGTTTGAACCATTTCATGAGAAGCATGAACAACACTGCTGTATACTCAGGTTGGTTGGCTACAGGGTTCAAATTCCAGGGGATCAGAGGGGAGTTCAGCCCCCCCAAAACAGCAGATCAACTCTGCGGAAATCACACACCTGAGAAACTAAGGGGGAGCTCTTGAGCCCACTTTCAGGTTATATTTAATTCAATTTTCCATGAAGTTTTAATAGAAAAGAAGAGCACAATTTGCCAGTGTTGTGTTTATTCATAAAAACTGTGCAGGTGACTTGTTCTGTATCTTTAAGCTGTGGACAGCAGCATTGTTTGGTTCATTGTGTGCTGTCAGCAGCTCAAGCAGCAACTATTTTCATGCTTTTTGTTTGTTGAAAGATCTTTAGATCCCTATGAGTGATGTTTATGATTGTATCTGCTGCATACCATTATAACCTAATGTTTCTGGCCATAATCCTCATTTTGAATGCGGTGGTGAGAATTACTATGCAGGCTATACGTGTGAATGTGACTTGCCAAGCTGCAGTGCATGGCTGGCTCCTGGAAAGCCTTTGTGTAATTCGAGCCCTGGCTAACTGTCCTTGTCTACTCGCTGCCTTCTTCACTTGTCACACTAAAATACTATTTTTGGACTATTTCCTCCCTTTATAACATAGTTTTTACTTGGCATTAAAACACAACCCAAACAATAGCAAAACAGTCAAATTTATGAGTGCAAGTGGTTTCCAGACATAAACAGTGATGAATGGAGAACTAGTGCAGGCTTTCATCTACAGTTTCCTGGTCATACATGCACTTCACAGCAGGAGATTCTCTGCATGAGATGCGTTTGCACTACTGGAAATACTTTGGAGTGACACCTGCGTACAGTACATGGGAAATGGATGTGATGCAGAAAGCATGCTGCAGAAATGTTCCTGTTTACCAAATGATGGAAGATGTGCAGAAGCCTATCCAGGGCATGTATCTTTGGGTGTTCTTGCTTAACTGGACCTGACAATGAGGATCTCGATGAACAGTTGATCAATTATCTTTATCAACTTCAGTCACAGCAAGGACAAGATGGCTGATTATGTGAATGTGTAAACTAATCTTGCCACATTGTCATCACATCATCATGATTTATTCATATAATATGAACATATAATTAGAATATTTCATAGAACAGAAGGAAAGGCATATAAGTGAATTATTATAAATAAATGTATAAATACCATTGTACATGTCCCTGGAAATAAAATGTTTTTGTGGAAAAAATGTGGCACTATTTCCTAAAAATAATGCATAATAGGGCTTTTTTCAGTTGGCCAAACTGCCCAACACAGAAATTCTGAGTTTCTGCAGCATGATTTAGTCATCATCATCT
Source organism: Craterocephalus amniculus (assembly GCA_036024015.1). Lineage (NCBI taxonomy): Eukaryota > Metazoa > Chordata > Actinopteri > Atheriniformes > Atherinidae > Craterocephalus > Craterocephalus amniculus. Next base: position 5,707 of record JAVQJG010125391.1, on the reverse strand, counting down.
GGCTGGATGTTTTGTTTGCGCAGCATTAATTCAACGTCCCTTTAGAGATACTGTCACAGTCCTCACATAGAAATGCTGACCTCTACAACTTCAAAACAATTCCTAAAACAGGGTCTAATTAATTTGTTTTCTAAATCCAAAACAGGAACATCCACAAAATACTCAAGTCATGTTGCTGGCCCAGCAGCTGTGTACCCACCTGGATGAGCTGTGCACAGGATGCATAACTTCTAAGGCCCAGTAGGAGGGCAATCCTGGTTTTATTTCCACATTATGCTAGTGTCTGCTCGAGGCTAAGCCAAAAGCACCACATTAAACCTGTTAAGGTCTGCACAACTACCTGTCTGCCAAGAAGTCATCCCTATTCACGATTCCGGAGCCCAGCAGCTGTTTTTCCATGGGACCGGATTTAAAATCATTATGGTGTTTGCAGAAAGCGGCCGGTTGAGACTGCCAGAAAGACAACCTGCAGGTACAACGTTACGAGGAGAGAGTTTTACAGCCCCGGAGCATGAAATGATATTAACTGACAAAACTCCAGGCGGTTGATGGAATTAATCAATCAAAATAGCTCAACAGCCACTTCTCCTGATTTCTGAAACTTTCTTTATCATTTGGGACTCTTTGATTGCTAAAATTTAATTACAAACCATCCTTCTGCTATAATTATTATGAAATATAACATTTTTTCCCCTTTGTGCCGACTAAGTTATGCTTCATCCAAACATCAGACTCACTACCAAAAGTTTTTTTTTTCTTTAACCAATTTGTTGAGATCTGTCATTCTGCCTCTTGAAAGCTGTCAGGTTGTACCTTCCTAACTAGACAGAGTGCATTCATGAAAATGACAGAAAAACAGTAGCGAGGGGGCTAGGAAATCAGTTCTGCTGCATATTTATTTACAGAAAAAGAAATATCAGTGATATTTCTGAACATTTGTTTGATAACCAAATGTTTCTTTTCATGTGATTTCTCTCTCTGTAACTTAACTACTCTATGTTAGGAAACTGGAAAATATGTGAATGAAAGATGGTTCCCGGCTTACAGTGATAGTGGTTATGTTGGCATGCATTTCTTCAATCTGACTGATAACATTCTAATTAGAGATCCCAATTTAGCCATTCATACGGATGTTAGTAGATCAAATGAGTGCCTAAAAGGATTAAGTCAAAATCTAACATACATTTTTGTGTTACAAAGTGGTTTTGCCCCCTTCATCTGGCAGACTTGTAACAGAAGAAGACCTTTGTATTATTAACATAGTTCAATAAATTTAAATTAGGAAGATGACCAAGATGACCCCAAATTACTCCCTGGGATCAATATTCAGATTTTGACTGATCTTTTTAATTAAGAAACAATGACAGAAGCACATACCTTGCCTTCAGGCTTTAGATTAAGTGAGCAGGCAAAAAGACCTCCACAGCTCACCACATTTCTAAACTCGGTTCCCATTTTCCACAAAGACTAGAGAAGGAGCATGAAAGTCAGCAGCAAAGTCTGATCGGCGACAGTTTAATGAAAGTATAAGTTTTGAATAACATGAAAATTGTTAATGAATTCTCTAATCCAATGCAGGTATAACAGACTCACAGGAAGGTCTGGCTGTTTTTATGTTGTTCCTGCTTGCCAAGTGACTTAATGTTTGTCCCACAGGGGAAAACATGCACATTAACACAGCTTACATTATGTTGCTGCAGTTTTTCCCACTAAAAAAAGTTAGATGTGAGATATATGAGTCAGTGTTGGCTTTTCCTTTATGGATGGCGTGAGAACACAAGAAAGATTGTGGCTAAAATCATCAATTAAGCAAAATAAAGATGAATGGGGAGGGGGGCATCCAATCTGTACCTGATTTTCAATAACGTTTCAACTAGTTATCTTATGTATTTAATGACATTATAGGTGTTATGAATATTTGTGAATGGCCGAAAGATGCTTATTTTATAGCTTTTTAAAACAATTTTGTAAATTTTTTTATTTATTTACAGAGTCACATAGTTTATTAGTTTAGTTTAGTTTAGTTTCTTGCCCATGTAAAATACAATACATAAAAATTTATGGAAAAAAAGAAACAAAAAACTGTGCCGGCAGAGGCAAAAAAGCCCCGACAGGCTTCTATCAAGCCTCTACCAATAACAAACCCAATGACAAAAACAAACAAACACATGCCTTTATGTCGAGCCCTATGCAAGGCAGTACAGAGTGGCAGTTTTTCAACATGGCTGGAACAATAATGACTCAGCCTGGAACAATTTTTTAAGAGGCCAAAGGGGTGAACAGCACATTGGTCAGAAGAACTTTTATTGTTGAATCAAATTGGGAAATAAGACATAGCGGCTTCTCATTACTTGTTGCCTTCCCTGCACTTCAAACCTGCAGGCTCCCATGAAAAGAATGAATCTGATTCTGGATGCATATTTCTTATTGCCCCTTGTTTTTTTTAGCAATTATAAGTAATGCTTAACAAGTTATGAGTAATTTAACAGAACTGATCTCCAGAAAAGATCTCAATGGTTATGATTCATCTGCTTTCAAAGATGTTATCAGTTCCACAAACTTGACAAGTACTCTAAATGTCAAGTTAAAACACACCAAGCCAAACAGTTATTTGACATCTTATAACAATTTAAAAAGTTATCAAGCAGCCCAACAGAACTCAAAAGAAAAAAAAACAATGGTTGTGCTACAGACAGAAGACTTTCAATTTTTTAATTTTGTTCTTTTCTTAGATAGATCTGCAGGATTACAACAGATCACATTAAAGCTTTTCCTCAGATGAGAATATTCGTTTTGGCACCAAAGTGCTCTTGATAACGGTCTCACTTAAATATTCTGGTCTCTGTTTCAAAAGCTCTTTAATCTGACACCATCAAAGCACCGATGAGCTCTTCACAGTCATCTCTACCTCTTAGGAAACAGGTCAAGAAACAGAGATGTTTCCCATATGGAGACAGACATGACTTTGACCGTCCTTTGCTGAGGCTTTCAGACGTTATTTTTTATCATGGCAGTGTTTGTGTAGCTTTTTGGGGAACAAGACAGATGATGAACAGCCATGACCCACAAAACCTGCATGTGCTGATATTTTGATGCGTAAAACTGGGACCCAAATATTTCTTAAATCATGCAACATTAACCACTGCCTTCAAATCCTGAAAATTTGCATGCCTACCACATTCTGCAAAGGGATGGTTGCAATTCAAAATTATGTAATTTCCCTACTATTAAAAATCTGATGAAATTACTTGAGTCAGCACAACCTCCCGAGTTGAGATACTCATCATGTTCGACTCAGAAATCATCTATTTATAATTCATTGATATTAATTAGGAACTTGGTGCAGTATGTTGACTGTTGGAATATTTTTGCTGAAATAAGCAAACTTGTACCATCACTGTGCCCATACTTATGGCTATCATGTGCCAGGTACCCATGGCATGATTACTAATACAACCCCTTACAATCCACATAATCTTTGTTTTAACTGATATCGAACTTTTCTGTTTAGCTCAGAAAAGGCAGGATCCTTAATTACATAACCGGTCTTGCTGTGCACAAGGATCGCAGCTTTTGGATCAGGAAACTTTGCCGTTACTTTTTAGTTTTATCTGGTGTGTTTGCTTACCTCTGTGTTAAAAAATGAGTAACTAATTAACATGACAACTTTTTAAAAAAGTACTGAAGGTATGTAACAACACTTGTGGAGTTTGTTGATTTCTATCATGACAAACACTTAAAGGAAATATCAGGGAAATCTCCACAATATCAGGAAAATTTCCACGAAAGTACACGTGGTTACATTCCAGAAACAAAATAATCCAGGATTGACTTCAGGAGTGTACACATGCCCATGGAGCACGGTGCCTGATTTCCTGTTTGCTGACATTAATCCAAAGGCAGCGGGGATTTTCTGCCTCTTGCTGCTTCTTGCCTCACACCCCTGCAGGGCTCTTAGATCCACAGCCACTCTCCCCCTCACACACACACACACAAACATACACAGATGAACACGATAGACTATAAATATTCAGGCCAGGATCGGCGCTATGCGTGCAGCGCAGTGTACGGCGGGGACATAACACACACTGTGCTCATTTCAACCCTGTCACCGAGCTCTCTGTCAGCACTATTCTGCGGGGAAAAAAGCGTTTGCACATCTGCTTATCTGATGGTGCTCATTTAGGCGGACTCGTTCATGAATGCGCTCTATGGAGCTCAGACATGAGCAGTCCCATCAATGTACTCATTAGATTTGTTGGCTGCAGCATGAAAAGCCATGCTTCAGGTGGTGTGTGCTTGTTTGTGTCCCTGTTGGAGTGCGAGAAGGTGCTGTTTGGAAAGCACATGTGCTACACAACGCATCACATTACACCATGACAAACTGTCACAGTGAATTAAAGCTGGAACACAAACGGAGGCAGCGGTTGGGAGAAATCGTTAATGCAACATTGCACGGGTCCACTCCGAACATGACCTATAGATAACAGAACTGGTAGACTGGGACCGGAAACTACAAAACTGAATTTTACCTTTCTTGTTTTCAAGTGGACTGGAAACAAGAAAGGTAAAGGTATATCTGTGTCTACTAAGAAAGGTACAGTACAATCTATTTTAAATGATATGACATGACAGAATGTGATTAAATCTGGGTTAATCCAATTACTTCCATGCCGGCAGCCAAAGAATCTATACTTTTAGAAGGTTTTCTGTTCGATGATGCTGATAAATTGAGACTTGAATTCTGACTGAATCTTTTGCAAAACAAAGGGTTTAGAGTCCAAAATGTCAGAGTTAAGAATATTTTAAAAGAATAAAAAAATGTTTGTTTCAGATCCCTTTGTTGTTTTTTTTCAGTTCATTGATTTGTTAAAAAGTCACAAACCATACAAGACAGACATAATCAATATTGCCCTGTATGTGCAACTGGAAATTAGTCAATGAGTCCAAGTTCAAGTGTATTTTTATTGCCAGTGTCTGTAGGGGACTTTATTGTAGTACTCTAGGTTGCAGCAGCTTAGGTGGTAAATAACCGGATGGTTAACTGTTCAAACCCCGCTTCATCTCAGGTCTGTTGCTCTCTTCTTGGGCAAAACACTCCATCCACCTTGCCTTGGCAACGCTGGTGTATCAAAGTGAACAAATGTTTGGTGGTGCGGATTAGCAGCTGCAATCCATCAGTGTGCCCCAGGGAAGAAGTGTCTACACATGTAGATACCACCCAGTGGCGGACTTACCATTAGGCAAAACTAGGCGGTTGCTTAGGGCCCCAAGTTCCCTGAGGGCCCCATAAAACCAATCAATAACAGTTATTACTTATTTCCGCACATTTATTATGTTTTTAATTAAAATCGGATCACTAAAATAAAACCACAGCGGAATGCCAGTGCACTATCATATGTATGTGTCTCGGGGGCCCCCCCTTCAGTCTACACCACATTGGATCAGTCCATCTCATCCAGGAAGAATGGTGAGCCGAGTTGAGAGAGAGATGAGAAAAGAGCAAAACAGAGAAAAGTTAAGGAAGATAAAAAGAAGTTACACAAGCAGGGCTGAAAAGAGGAGGAAAAAAGGGAAGCAAAAAAGCGTCTATCGAAGTTATCGAAACTGACAAACTTATTGAGTGCCTTAGCGGCTAGCATTAGCAGCAACTCACAACCGGAGTCAGCAGGTGCAGCGACGTCAACAACTTCTGAGGGTCCGTCGC